>CABHPQ010002111.1:14341-36863 GCA_902168405.1 Peromyscus aztecus
GAGCATCCTAATGGATCTGTCCAGCATCTACTGGAGCATCCTAATGGATCTGTCACTCTCTTTACTGCTACTAGCATTGTGTAAATATCTTTTGATCATCCCTTACTCCTGCTTAAACATTTCACTATATCTTTTCTTACTTATAAAACACAAACTTCAAGTTCCCACACAATGCCCCTGTAGTGGTTTAAATGAGAATGTCCCCTCTAGGCTCATTATGTTTGAATGCTTGGTCCCCAGTTGTTGGAACTGTTTGGGAAGGTTTAGGAGGTGTGGCCTTGTTGGAGGGAGTGTGTCTCTTGGGGTGGGCTTTGAATTTTCAAAAGCCCACACCATTCCAGTTGGCTCTCCCTCAGCCTCATGGCTGCTGTCTGAACATGTAAGCTCTCAGTTACTGCCTAATCACCACACCTGCTTGCCTGCTGCCATGTTCCCTGCCATGATGGTCATGGTCTCAACTGCCCTCTGGAACCATGAGCCTCAAATTAAGTGCTTTCTCTCGTAAGTTGCCCGAGTCATGGTGTCTCGTCACAGCAATAGAACAGTAGCTGAGACAGCCCCTAATCTCCAATCTCAGTTCTAGTGTGGACGAGACCCCTGGCCTCCTCAGTCTGTTTACCACCAGCATTATGATTTTCTCTCTCCCTTTTCCTATTACCTGGTCTTTCCTCCTCACCCATCTCCAGTTCTCATTTCTGTACTCTCTCCCCAAAGCCACATTCATAACTCTAGAACTTTCTCCTTCAACCCAATAGGATCCAATCCTTCCTTTTTTGAAGCAGCGTGGGACTCAATTGTAATCAAGAGCATGATTTTCTGCCCTTGTCTGATGGAACGATTTCATTTTCTAAGTTGCTCATAAACTTCTTGAATAGAGAGGCTGTTCCCCCCCCCCACAGCCCCCATTCTACGCTCTTACACAGACTAGGAGCTCAATAAAAGTGTATTGACAATGAATCTGCCCACACACTATCAACAGCATTTATCACTCAATCTCTTCAATTTAATTCATTGCTAACAATCAATTCAGTGACCCTTTCTCTAAAAATCTGCTAATCAACAATCATGGGTGTAGAAACTAAAGGAAAAACAATTGGCCAGATTAGATCAGTAGAACAAAGACCATTTCCAGAGTTATGGAGTCATAAAACAGGGTGATGGTGACGTGCAAAGGCTCAGCTCTTAGGTACATACAGAAACATCCAGAGTTTCAAGTCAATCAATCTTTTCCTTCCTTCAGCCTCTTTGGAATGCACTCTAGAAATCTCACTGTGTTTGCTCATTTCTTTCCTCTTAACAGCTGGAAAACTTATTTTTGATCCCCTAGTGTCTACTGGCCGTCAGCTTGGGGATCCATGCTTCTGGCCCATTCCTGGTCTCCAAAATAAAGTCTATTCTAAGCAGTGAATAAGCCAAAAGTCTCATGGTAAACTAAACACACAAAACCAAATCACTCCAGCTATTTGAAAGCTAGCTCTTTATCCTCCAATCCTTTCTGCATATAGTTTGGCTTAGGACCTTCCCCTGCCCTGCTATGTAGAGATGGAATTATTTGTTAACTTGGATGTGATAGTCACATGAAAAAGATTCCTACTTGCTAAAATCTTGTGAATTTGGTTATCATAGTTTTTAATGCTATTTTTTAAGGCACGGTTTCCTGTGGATCAGGCTGGCCTTGAACTCTCTGGGTAGCCCAGGATGCCCTTGACTCCTGCCCTTCCTTTTCACACCACCGGGTCCTGGGATTGCAGGTATGGCCCACCACACCTGCCTCTTTGAAACCTATGAAGTGTGTGGCAACTCCTATTCATAAACACACTCTTAGCAATGGATAGATCTCCAAGATCTGCCCTGCGGAGAACAGCAGACAGAGTAGACCTCTGAAACCTTTCCCCAAGCCCCTAAATTAAAAAAAAAAAAAAAAAAAAAGTAAATGAAACACATAGGTGCAACACATGCAGTGCTAAAGAGTATTTGGATTTAGCTGAGCAGTGGTGGTGCACGCCATTAATCCCAGCCCTCAGGAGGCAGAGGCAGGTGGATCTCTAGGCGTATGAAGCCAGCCTGGTCTACAAAGCAAGTTCCAGGACAGCCAGAGCTACACAGAGTAACCCTGTCTCAAAAACAAAAAACAAACAAACAAACAAAAACCAACAACAAAACAACAACAACAACAACAACAAAAAAGAGTATTTGGATTTGTAGAAACAAGGAGTGTGTTCTTTGCCAATTCAGGAGCACGAAGGATAAGGAACGATGAGCCCTGCTTCACCTCCATTAAAGTCGTGCCCTCGCTTGACAACTTTAGAATGTTCCCAAACTATTACATATTAAAGATTAAAAAAAAAGACCTACGGTTTCTGCTTAAAAGTCGCTATATTTGAAATAGCTCCTGTTCCGTACTAACCTTCCCCCTATGGCCTCTACTTCTCGCTGACGGCCTTGGCCCCTGGCCCCAGCTCCACCCCTTCTCGCTGACCACCTTGGCCCCTGGCCCCAGCTCCACCTCAGGAGGGCTTCAGCATTTTGTTTCCTCTGCATTCTGCAAGATTTCAATCAGGATCTAGCACACAGTTGTTGTTGGTTATTTTTACTCTCTTTGGCGGGGAGGCACCCAGCTCCCTAGTAAATCACACACGGAGGCTTATACTTAATTATGAATGCCTGGCCTTAGCTTGGCTTAGTTTCTTGCCAGTTTTCCTTAACTTATCATGTCTACCTTTTGCCTCTGGGCTTTTCCCATTCTCTTACTCTGTAAATCTTTTTTCGAGACAGTTTCTCTGTGTAGCTTTGGCGCCTTTCCTGGAACTCACTTGGTAGCCCAGGCTGGCCTCGAACTCACAGAGATCCGCCTGGCTCTGTCTCCCGAGTGCTGGGATTAAAGGTGTGTGCCACCACTGCCCGGCTCTACTCTGTAAATCTTACTCTTACTCCATTGCTGGTTGTGTAGCTGGGTGGCTGGTCCCTGATATCTTCCTCCTCCTCTGGCTGATCGCTCTCTCATCCCAGATTTCTCCCTCTATATATTCTTTCTGCCTGCCAGCCCCACCTATCCTCTCTCCTGCCTTGCTATTGGCCAGTTCTTTAGTAGCCCATCAGGTGTTTTACACAGGCACAGAAACACAGCTTCACATAGTTAAACAAATGCAACATAAGCAAAAGTAACACAGCTTAAAATAATATTCTACGGGGGCTGGAGAGATAGCTCAGTGGTTAAGAGTACTGACTGCTATTCCTAGAGGACCTGAGTTCAATACCCAGCACCCACATGGCAGTTCACAGCTGTCTGTGACTCCAGTTCCACAGCAAAACACCAATGCACATAAAATAGAAATTAATTAATTAAAATAATAATAATAATATTCTACTACACATACTCTGAATAAATTGGTAATGAATGAACTCAGAAAGATCAACACGAATTAAAAAAAAAAAAAAAGGTTCAAATGACTTCACCAAATCCTAAGGTCCTGTTAAAAAAAAAGAAGAAAGAAAGAAAAAAGATTGCAGAGTGCCAATTTCTTCTACAAATATATCAATTAGAGGATCTAATGCCCTTGCTTTAGTCTCAGTGAGGTTGGGGAATCTGAGGCTTCAAGTACAGAAGATCTGGATTAAAATCCCAGGTCCTCCATCATTTCAAATCAGAGGTCCATGATTTAAAAAGTTGGCCAACCTTGAGGCAATTGTTTACCCTCTCTAAGGGCCTGATGGACTCAGGCTTTGGTGCACATCTCCAGCAGTGGTGATCACTGGACTTTGCAATAGAGCAAGGCTGGAATGTCAGCCCCAGGCCACAGAGGTAAAGAAGACAGTGAAGGTTGGAGTCTCCTGAGGCGCTAGATACAGATGCCTTCAAGGTTAAAGACCATATGCTATACTTCTGTGGTCCAAAGCACCTAGCTTAGAAATGAGTCTCGCTCAGGTGCTGGTCACCACGGCAAAAGCAAGAATGGGAAGGTTTAGTGGACCCTGGACAGGAAGCCACCAGCACCCAGGTACTTGGCAACCACTGGCCTACACAAGAGATCGGGGATGGCTTGGGGCTGCCTGGGTACCAACCTCTCAGGGGTACTGAAACATCCCTTGAAGGAGGCTGGGGGATGAGGGAGATGGATGATTGACAGGGTTTAGTATGATTTGGAAGGGTGTATTAGAGATAGGCTTGAAAAGAAACAGGTAGACACCAAAAGGCTTCTAAGGCTGAGTCTGGTTTCCTAAGGACTTGGGTTATGTGCTGTGGTACACAGTCGGGCGGTGGTGGCGCATGCCTTTAATCCCAGCACTTTGGAGGCACAGCCAGGCGGATCTTTGTGAGTTCGAGGCCAGCCTGGTCTACAGAGCGAGATCCAGGAAAGGCGCAAAGCTGCACAGAGAAACCCTGTCTCGAAAAACGGAAAAAAAAAAACAATTTTGGTACACACAGTATATTACTTACTGTGGTCACTTTGCTGTGAAATAGATCTTTCTAAAAAACAAAACAAACAGACAAACAACAACAACAACAACACACAAGCCATCTGGTCCTCCTGTCAGAATCCTGTACACGTCGCCAACACCTCCCCATTCTCCCTCCGCACCACCCATCCCTAGGCTCTGGTGACCATTGTCCTGTGACTTTGACTTTTTAGATCCCAGTCCTAAGAGATCATGCAGTAATACTTTTCTGAATCTTGCACATTTCACAAAGCTCAACACCTTACTATCCTAGTGTGCTAGATTTGAAGCCTGAGGATAAATCATCTCCCTCAAGACAATTTACTCAATTTCAAGAAAAGTTTTAAATTATCATCTACTTTGGGTGCTTTGGTATTTGGTGTGCGTGTGCGTGTGTGTGTGTGTGTGTGTGTGTGTGTGTGTGTGTGTACACATAGTTATACATGAGTATGTGTACATGGATGTGTGCACACATGTATGCCTATGGAGAGCAAAAGTTGACATCGGGTGTCTTCTTCAGTTACTTTCCACTTTACTTTTGGAGTCGCTGACCCGGGAGCTCACTGATCGCTGAGAGTGGCTGGCCGTGAGCCCCAGGAATCCTCCCGTCTCCACTCTCAAGCTCTGGTGTTATAGATGAATACTACTGTGCCTGGCTTTTTCCATGGCTTCTGGGAATCCAAATTCATACTCCCATGCTTGTTCAGCAAGCACCTTACCTACCTACCGAGCCATCTCCCTACCCTGGGATGTTCAGACATTCTATAGAATACAAAATTCACTTGTGTGGTGGAAAATAAATGCCTTCATGTCCTTTATTCACGTTCCTCTGTCACTGGGCACGCCTCTCAATGGATGTCACCCTTATGGTTAATAATTTCCTTCCCTAAACAAAGCCACACAGAGTTTCATTTGTTCATATTAATAGCAAGGAGACCTGTTCTTTTTATTTCATAATTAATGAGTTGGAAAAGAGAAAATTTGGGGGAGGGGGCGGAATCAATGGCTTTTTACCTAAATTGTAAATTTTGTTTTAAAAAAAAAAATGTTCACTATCCAAATATGTAGACTGGAAGTCTTGCACAGAACTATGGTTTGCTAGAGACCAAACGCTTCTTTGTATTAAAAAAATCATAAAAACATTATGTAGAGCCAGGTGTGGGGGCGCACATCTGTAATCCTAGTCCTCAGGAGGCCGAAGCAAGAAGATCAAGGGTTCAAGGTCAGCCTAGGCAACATGAACGCTGTCTTAAACAAACAAAACCCAACAAAAGGGGGGGAAGACAGGATATATACATGTTAACGTGCAATATATACAAGTTTACTCTTTGAAGACTTTATGGCACCTAAGAAAATTTTAACTTAATAATAATATTTTAATATTTATCCAGTGAAATGTCCTTGAGACCTTATGAAGCCACCAGAAAGAAGTAGAGAGTGAGACCGACATTTAGGATTTTAGTTAGGTATGTAAGGTGAAGTACAGGCAAACAGAAACGAACCAGGTAGGCCATTATACGTAAACCTTGCTCTGCACCGTGAATTACAGAAAGAACTACCCAAGGACCACAGCTCACGCTGAAGTGCTGAGGCCCTGACCTACTGTACCCGCTTTCCTGCTGGTTGCCAATGACTCATCTGGAGCTACTGGATACAGAAGGAGGGAAAGAGCAGATTTGGGAGTGAGCCCCCCACCTGAAAGGGCTGACCCCAACCTGACTGTGAGCGGACTCCCTGCAGCCCACAGAAAAAATGTGTCATCTGAAATTTAAGTTTCCCTTGTAAAGCATCAGCCTTTCAACTAGTCCCAAGGGATTTGGGTGATGTCTTCTAAGGAACAGATTCTTTAGCCTGTAATCCCAGCCTGAGTCAAGGGAATTTATCTTCTTTTAAACTTTTATTATTTTCATCTTTTAAAGTGCTGGGGATTGAACCCAGGGCCTTGTGCATACTAGACAAGCACTCTGCCACTGAGTTACAGCCTCAGTCCTCCCAGTCTCCTGCTGGGACCCTACGACAAAGACAGTCAGAGCCAGGCGTGGTGACTCGTGTCTATGACTCCAACCCTTTGGAGATAGAGGCAGGAGGATTGGAAGATCAAAGTCACCCCTGGCTACACAAATTTGAGGCTGGCTTGGGATATCTAAATCCTTGTCTCAAAAGCCCAAAGCCAGGGCCAGTGAGGTGGCTCAGCAGATAAAAATGCTTGCCATCAAGTCTGATGAGGTAGACAGAGAGAACTGCTTCCACTAGGTTGTCCTCTGACCTCACATACACCTTGGTGCACACACTAAAAATGTAATTCTTAAAAAGCAAAGGTGTCTCGGCTCCCTGTCCTCTCTGGTCTCTGGGCTTTGTTGATGCTACACCCCTCCCCTGGCCCCCCCGCCCCCCCCCCCCCCCCCCCCCACCCACACACACAAACACACACACTGAATATTCTCCCCCTGAGACTCGGCTAGCTCTCCAGCTTCTGGAGTCCTTCAAGATTCCAAGTGTCGGGCAGCAGTGGTGCATGCCTTTGATCCCAGTACTCGGGAGGCAGAGGCAGGTGGCTCTCTGTGAGTTCGAGGCCAGCCTGGTCTACAGAGCGAGATCCAGGACAGGCACTCTTCCCTGGTTTTCATGACCTGTCCCCATGGAGCTGAGCCCTACTTTTACAGTTGCTCTTATTGTTTGTTTTGTGTTGTTGAGACGGGCTCTTATGTAGCTCAGGCTAGCCTTGAACTCCTGGGCCTCCTGCTTCCATTTCCCAGATGCTAGGATGACAGGTGGGCAACATCACACCTGGAAGTTCTGCTTTTCTGGTTATTATAGCATCTGCCCACATTCTTATGATGGCACTTATACCAAATAATTAATTTAAATGCCTCACTTATAGGAGATCAGGACTTCATATAAATCAGGGTACCCATAAATCTTCTGAATTATAGGTAAAATTTTAAGTAGATTAATTTCTTCTGGGGAAAGGATTTAGAGCTCATACCTGTCTCTCAAAGGAGTCCATAATTACTCCTTCAAAAATCCCCTGCAATGGATTATGGTCCCTGGAAAATAGTGAATTCCATTCTCAGAGTTTCTGTCTGAAGATGCCCCATGTTTGCTGAATGAGAAATATTTAATTTCTAGTAAAGAAACATAGTAAATCAACTTCCTCTACTCATGGCTTTCTTTTTCCTCAATCTCATGGTAATCCCCCTGCCTTCGATTCCCATCGCTGTGATTACAACATGTGTTTCCACCACACTGGCTGAAAGCAAAGACAGGCAAGGATTTATGGGAAATACTGACAGTGTTAGAAGATGGGGTGAGAGGTGGGATGGACCCTCAAGCCTTATTTACTCTTCTTCTTCATTAAGTCTGTTTATTTGCTTTTCAAAATGTTTTCACTTCTACGGTTTTGAATTTATGGAGCGGTGCAAACATACCACTGCACACATGTGGAGGCCAGAGGACAGCTTGTGAGCATTGGCTCTCTCCTTCCACATGGGTCACGGAGACTGAACTCGGGTCATCAGACTCGATGGCAAGTGCCTCCACCCAGCGAGCATCTCATAGACACAAGTCTGTTTATCTTATAATAGACACTTGGTGGTTTTGAATTTTTAAAATGAGCTTTTAAACTAGTTTTTTTCCAACTATTTATTTATCTTAAATTACTTTATTTTTTATGTGCATGTGTGTTTGTCTGCATATGTCATTCACCATGTGTGTGCAGTGCCCACAGAGGTCAGAAAAGGGTGTCGGATCTCCTGGAACTAGAGTTACAGATGGTTGTGAGCTGGCCTGTGGGTTCTGGGAACTCAAACCTGGGTCCTCTGGAAAAGCAGCCAGTGCTCTTAACTGCTGAGCCATCCATCTCTCCAGCTCTATGTCCACTTACTTTTTAAGACAAGTCCTCACTCTATTGCTCAGGCTGACCTAGAAGTCACTGTGTAGTCCAGTCTAGCCTTGAACTCTTAGCAATCCTCCTGCCTCAGTCTCCTTAGTGCTGCTGGGCTTACACCCACGCAGGACTTTTTTCCTAAGAATGTCAAGAAGTCTTTGGACTGGGCAGATAGGTCAGTACTTGCTAGGCAAGCATGAGACCCTGATGATGCCCATCAAATGCCCAGGACTGCCTCCCCCACAAGCCGTCTATCACCAAGTGCTAGAAAGGGCTGGAGACAGGCAGATTCTGGGAGCTTGCTGGCCAGTCAACCTAACTGAAACCATGAGTGCCGGGTTCAGTGAGAGACCCTGTCTCAAAAAACAAGGTGGAGAGCAACAGGGAAGATATCCAAGGTTGACTTCTGGCCTACACATAGGCAAATGCTCCTGCATATTCACATGCTCACACACGTGCACCCACACACCCTACACACAAAATAAAAACTCAAAACGCAAGTTCCCTAATTTTGGTAAGCCTGCTTCCTTGATTATAAATGTGCATTATATGAGTTGTCTAGTCCATATGGTTATTATGTGACAAAGTCAGAATAAAGTGGGGACTCAGAACATATTAGCTCAGTGTCATCTCTCCAGGGGGTTTGTGCAGTCCCCAATGACACCCCAAATACAACTCTATTAAAACAGTTCATTCCTTGTCAATATTATAGACAAGCATTCACATATACAGTAAGAGTCTGAAGTAACATGGCTGGTTTATAGGGTGGCTAATATTTCTGGCTGCCACCTAAGGAAATTCTTGTTTGTTTAGCTGACGGTTTTCAAACAGAGGCTTACACAATTCTCCCACTCCATTTTTTATAGCATGCTTCTATTTCCAGAAGGATCGCTGCCCAGGACCACACTGTCTATTTATCTGTGCCCCCACTAGAAACAAGGTCTTCACTCACCTCGTGCGTCGTCTCCAGGAGGAGACATCACATCAGGTTTTGGAAGTCTTCTTCCTGATTACTCTAGAGAGTCTATAAAAGACAAAATGCCGTTGACAATGACAGCTACCTTATAGTCTATACCATCCTTGCCCCATATAACCGTGTAATGAAATCTTATTCTATCTGTATTTCACTGTTAAAATTCTCTCTTCATTCAAACTCATGTCAAGTTAAAAAAAAATCAAGTCTTTGTGTCCCTTCCCTTCCGAGTTTAATCCCTTTGGAGTAAATAAACAAAGCAAATAAATTCCCATGCACTTATGACTCTAGCTAGACTACCACAGAATGAATTAGGGGCTTTGCTCCATCAAGAGTTCAGAGCAGTTGATCTGACCCTAAAACATTGAAAGCCACAAATCCAGGGTTGCTTCCTCAGTATCCGACACTGACTAAAGTCTCAAAAAGCTACTTATAGTGGCAAGTGAAATGTAAGTAGTCTTTCCATAGAGGACTAATGGAGGTGATCTGCCATAAAAATGAAGTTCAAATTAACTTGGAAAACACTCTCTGGTTTGTATGTTTTTGTTAGCGATGTGGCAGATTCCAACAGATTTTTAAAGATTTTATTCTCTGAAGCTCGGGGACAATTTAACTGCTTATTCCACCCCCATGGGAATAGTTGGCAGGAGAGCAGCCACACTCACCTCTTCACAGAGGCTGGAGGGAGGGAGAAAAATGGGGACAGGGACCCCGTGACTGACAAGTCACCATCATCATTTGGTCAAGAGTCGCATCCTTCACTCTGAGTGAACCTGTGTTTACTGCCAGCTTGGCTGGCTCTTTTTTAATTTTTCCTTTAACCTTACTATAAATCTCTTACAATGTTGCCTTCATACAGGGTGCTGTCCTTCATTCTAAAGGCTTGAAAGTGGCAGTACCAAGCCTGATACTGCATCCATCCCAGGACTGATACATCTTCCTCCAAGCCCCAGTTCCCGGTCAACAACCCCATTAAATGATTATATTCCCCTTGCTCCTGGAGAAGACGAAACAGTGTGGCTTCCTCTTAGGAGAGAAAACACACCTTTTCTTCCCGTGTCTCCTTCCCCTGGTTGAGTACCAATGGGCTGAGTGGAGCCCTGGTGATCTTTTGGACTGGGAAGCGGTGTGCCAAGCATGAGCGACACAAAGGACCCGAGTCCCTCATTGGACTAACTGATCCAACAGCTCTGGACTGGCTAAGTCTCCATTTTTGCCTGCTTATTTTTTTAGTAATATGATAAAGAAATATCTTGTTTAAAGCCCTGTTATCTTGGATTTTCCATCATATGCAGATGAACCCAATCCTCACTGATACGCTAGCCCCCTAGGAAACTATGTAGAAAGAAGAGCTATTTTAAATTCTGGAACATTCTTTCACCTTCCTCTGAGACTGTGATTTCTACTTACTGACGATAGCGCTCTACTCTAGCTCCTCCCTCCAGCTCTCATTTTATCCCTTCCCTGTTCTTTGCTCATGGTTTACCACTCACTCATTTGAACTCTTCAGCCAGGAACTTCGGCCACTCTCTGAGGAAAAGAAAGAAATCTTGACCAAAATTAAGATTTCCACCTCTGCCAGGCAGGTGGTGCAGAGGCAGGTGGATCTCTGTGAGTTCAAGGCCACCCCAGTCTACAAAGCGAGTCCCAGGACGGCTAGGGCAACACGAGGAACCTTGTCTCGAAAAACCATTAAACAAACAAACAAATAAATAAATTCCGTTTCTTTGTGGGTTACAGAAAAACAGAGTTCCTTGAATTTAACAGTATTTATTAAGCACATATAGTGTAGAAGGTGTGTGCTTGGTGGTGAGAGAAGCTTTTTAAAATGACCCTCCTGCTCCAAGGAGCCTGCGGTCTAACGGGAAAGATGAGCCACGCAAATAACTAGGACCCACAACGCAGTGTGGAAAACGGAGTAAGTTCAGAGGACAAAGGAGGAGCGCTCCACCTTCAGGAAGACAGGCTTTGAGCAGAGCTTTGCGGGAAACGGTTAAAAAAAAAAAAAAAAAAAAAAGGAACCCCGTATCACAAGAGACCACTGTGCAGAGCACGGGTGGCTGTGGAAACCCTGGGGAGCAGGAAGTAGCGTGGGAGCTAAGTGTGGACGGGCAGACTGGGGGCTGATGGAGGGCCAGGAATGTCTGTTTGGAGACCGGCATGCCGCGGAAGAGAAGAAAGAGTCGCTGAGGTTTCTAAGCCGGGGAGCAACAGGTCAGGCTTTGGGTAGGCGGATGACGAGTACCATCCGGGAAAGCCAGCAGCAAAGAGGCCAGTGAGGAGGCCCCTTTAATAACTCAGGGAAAAGACACTGATGGCCTGAATTTTGAAAGCTACTGTTAAAAAAGGAGGGCACGGAAGGAAGTGACTGTTGAATGGCTGCTTTGCTTAAGAAATTGAGTTGGACTCCAGCACAGATTCAGAAGTAGAAAACATAATAACAGTAACAGATTTTTACAAAATTAAACTGCTGGAACTGAGGAACTAAAGCTGGTTGGACATACTGTAATCATGAACTTCCTGTGTGCACAATATTAATAGAGCCGTAGCTTTATTGTTTCAAACGTCACTTGGAAATGCACTGACTACGCTGGGATTTAGGAAAGGTGGCCGCAGACAACCTTCAGAAAGACAAACACTGCCCGGTGGGCTGGTGCACACCTATAATCCTGGCGCTCAAGAGGCTGAGGCAGGAGGATCTACACAAGTTAGAGGCCAGCCTGGGCTACACAGTGGGTTCAGAGCCAGCCTGGGCTACATAGGAAAAGCCTTTCTCACCTCCCCCGAACAAAAGAAGGATAGACAGCAGGGCTGGAGGTATAGCTCAGTGATAAAATGTTGACCTAGTGTGTGCAGGGCCCTGGGTTTATTCTTGAGCACTGGAAAAGGTGTTGGAGGGGATTCCCAAGAAATATGGCCATCAGCTTAATAGTGGCAGGACACTTTACACAGCAGGATTCCCCACCACCACCACCCCCAACAGAGTCTTACTATGTAGTCCAAGCTGGCCTGAACAGAAGTCACCATGTAGCCTAGGCTGGCCTTAGCATACGATAATCCTGCCTCAGCGGTTCCCTCAGTTCTGGGACTACAAGCATGCACCACCATGCTGCTTTAGTTCCCTCTCCATCTCACACGTTATCCCTGTACACATCTTTATGGACCAGCACTAATCACCTCACACTCAATGAGAAATTCCAGGGGAGGGGACTCTTTAAAGAGCATGAACAGTTTGTAACGGCTGCTTCTTTATTGCTCACTCCAACCATGCCCGCAGAGCCTGGGGCACCATGGAAAGGACTTGGCATGAACCTTTAAGTAGCTTCAGGTTAAGTAGGTCCCGAAGACAAGTCCAAGACGGGCACTCCCTCATCTCAGGAAAAATACCATAGATGTCTCCGGATGGACAGACTCCAGCACCGCCCAGCAGCCTCTTTCCCCTCTACTGTCTGATTATTCTAGGAAGATCACCTCTTCATCAACAAGGCAGGAGCCCGCAAGACTGAACTCTCCAAGCTGCCGAGCAGAGGAAAGTCCCCTCTGCTACTGCGCGTGCCCTGTTTAGCGTATCTTATTTGGGGCACTGAACAGACCTTAAAAATAAAAGGAAGGTTTTCTTTTTCGTCTTTAGTGACAGTAAAGTGGATTCTGGCGCTTTCTTGAGAGCCATAAGTGATTAATCAAGTCCTAGGTGCCTGACCACAGGAAGGCACCAGATGCTGGTTGGCCCAGCCTTTCTGTCTTAAGCAAACTGGGTGGCTGGGGGAGGGGCTCAAAGAGGACAGAAGCCCCAATTCCACCCTGTCCCTGAGAGAAAACTAGAAAGGATCGTTACCTTAATGATTTTTACATTTTATAGGAATCCAGAAACTAAGAAAGACATTAGGCAAATCATACGCCTGTCCTAAAATCAAAGTCAAATGTTCTTTAAATCAAAGTCAAATGTTCTTTTTAAAGGAACAAGGTATCCTCCGCCTGTATCCCAGCACTGAGGAGGTGGTGCGTGCAGGAGGCGCACAAGTTCAAGATCACCCTGGCTACCTATACAGCTTGAGGTATTCCAACCTGGAACACATGAGACCCTGTCTCAAAAACAAACAAAATAGCAAATGTTCTTCATCTCACGGTTTATGTATGCATGTACGTGTGTGTGTGTGTGTGTGTGTGTGTGTGTGTGTGTGTGTGTGTGTGTTATTAACTGGATTTCAAACTACCTACAAATACGAAATTGCACACAAAAATGTTTCATTTTACATTTCCTTGTTTTTTTTTTTTTTAAGGTAGGAAGACTACTTTCAAAGGTCCTTGAAACCCCTTTGCTCCCTTAAAAGCTAAGAATTACTGTTATTAAAGGAAGTGTTAGGGGTTGTTAGAGGGAGGACCCTGACTTTGTCTAGGATTTCCTAACAGCTGGCCTCACTGAGGTGCAGGACTGGAGAGCAGAAAGGAGGAGGAGGAGGAGGAGGAGGAGGAGGAGGAGGAGGAGGAGGAGGAGGAGGAGGAGAGAAGAACGAGAACACAGGAGTCTTAGCACTCACTTCTGCTCCAGAGAAATCAAGTAATACTTCACAAAAACGTAAAGTCTTGGTTTGGAACTTCTCTGTTAATGCTTAGCCTGAAAACATTTCATTTCTATTTGTATTTAAAAGTTAATAGCAGGGCTCGAGAGTTGAGAGCTCAGTGGTTAAGAGCACTGACAGCTCTTCCAGGGGACCCGGGTTCAATCCCCAGCACCCACATGGCAGCTCACAGCTGTCTGTAACTCCAGGATCCGACACCCTCACACAGTTATATATGCAGGCAAAACACCAATGCACATAAAATAAAAATAAGTAAGTAATGTTTTAACAAAGTTAATGACAGAGGCTGGGATAGAGCTCAGTGGTAGAGTGTTTGCCTAGCACGGATAACACCCTAAATTTAATCCCCAGCACTGAAAACAAAATTAACAACAGTATGATCTTTCCTTCAAAAGTCTGAGTTTTCAAACAGGTTTAGCATTTTCAGAGTCATGGTACCAACACAATATGAATCCTAACTAGAGTTAGTAGAAACTGTTTTGGGATAAAGGTCTCAAAACCCTTTCTCTCTACTAGAAATGTCTGATCTTTTATGTTGAACCCTTCCAAAGCAACCTTCACTGAAATATCAGTATTCTGTGTAACATGATGCTGTATTGAAAGGAGCTACCCGAGGAAGACAGGACACAAAGACGAGTCTGTGCATCCAGATGCTGCTACTCCCTCAGCATCTAAAACGCATGGAACCGCAGCACTAATCTAATTATGGACTCAAAATAAAATGCACAAGCTTTCAAAACTAGTAAGCTTTTGAGTGAAATCTAGCTTATTTGGTTTTTTTTTTTTTTTTTTTTTAATCATACCCAAACCCCCATGAACTGTTTGGAAATGTGTCACAGATAATTGCCACTATGTAATAGACTCATCTGTATAAATGCTCAATCTGTTACTGTACGTACAACACTGAGCTCTGACCAAAAACTCCTCTACCCTTCTTTGTCAGAGAGGCGTAAAGTAACCATCCACCATCCCCTGATCTTTCTCATGCTTTAATTATTCTTAATCCCAAAGAGGCATGCACGTGTTGGCTTAAAGTTGCCTTGTAAATCTAGACTTCTATCATCCTTTCTTTAAAACTGTTCTTAAAATTTAATCCAGCTTCAACTAAATACGTAAATGTGCAGAACCACTTCAGTCCCCAGACATTTCATGAGCTGACAGGCTGCAAAAGTAGATTAAGACATAATATAAACACTAATCAAGAAATGAACGACTGTTTTACAAATTGTAACTCCTGAAGTAAAAGCTACTTATTTGACTGTCTGCTTTAAATAAACGTTACTATATTTTGAATTTGAATTAGTACACCATAGATAAAGACAGACGGCTTTTGTTCTCTTATAAAAATATTTTCCCTGTCCACAGCTCTGGAGGCTCGCACTTACCCCATGGTGCTCGCTGTCCTTAGCTCCTCCTCAGATCAAGGCTTATCTGGAGTCTGAGAGAACTTAAAGATTACAGAAAGACACCGTGGAGAGGATCGCCTTCCCTTGAAAGGAGACTGTCATATGCTAACAGGCTTTTAAATGAGGGGACCGGGTGTCTCTTCTAATTACATAAGCTCCAGGTCAACTAATCAAATAACTGAACCCGAGTCTGTTTTCCAGGGGTGAGAGGAAGAACATTGCTTCAGGGGACGACCTCGGCATCATAGAAACCCAAGGCTCGCACAACAAAGTTGGATATTTGAAAAGTAAGACAGATAGTTTGATACCTTAAATACATTAAGAAAAGGATAAGGAGAAATTTAGCTCACTGCAAAGCACGTGCTTTTCTACAGAGTATTCCCAGATGTTCTGAACTGGCAGTGTATGCCCTGGTCCCTGACACCTTCCTCTCACCTCACTTAACTGTCCAGCATTTAGCTCCATACAAACCACAGTACAAGAGTAATAGTATTTCATTGAAAGCAATCCTGGCTTAATGCTAAGCAACACATCCAAAAATGTCTCATTTTTTTACTCTATGTTGAACACTATTGTCTTCTGCAACGAATAACAAAGCTATTATGAGAAAATAAAAATATCATTTTAACACTTCAAAAGATATTTTAACTCAAATTTATATTAGTACACTAAAAAATTAAAAAATATTTTTATGTCAGTGACATTGAGAAACACATTTACAACACTTTAAATGAAATATGACACAAAGTTACTCATTTCAGCACTTTTTTTTTCTTTTGGGTCAGTTTTGGAATAGTTTCAGCAAAAAAATAAATAAATCAAATCTTTAATGTAATTTTAAAACTATAGAATGACTTATACTATTTTGGTAATTTTTCCATTCAAATTATTTCATTTTTTAATTGTACATATTTATAGGTACAGTGAAAGATAATTCAGTAATGTAGTTCTGATGCTTTTAAACATATTTTATCTGGAAAAGTAGCTTTCTGGTGTCCTGGGGATGTAGCTTAGTTAAGATTTCTGGGCATAGGCTATATAACTACAGATTTACATTTTAGAAACTGAGGTATAATCCATATACTGTACATAAAATTGCCCCTTGGAAGTGAATAATTCAGTATATCTTAGTATACTGACAAGCTTATTTTATTGTTTAAGACTTTCATGCATGCATATGTGTTTTGCTCAAACCCACCCCTCATTCCCTGCCCTCCGATTCCTCCCTACTGACTCCCACCATAACTTTTCCCTCGTGTGCTCTTATTTCAATCCTGCCGAATCCACGGATGTGCCTGAGTGTAGAACATCTACTGGAGGATGGGCCTCTTGGGAGGGGGGGTGCTGCGTCCCTGAGGAAAAGTGACTTTGAGTCCACAGAGCCACCAATTGCTAATAGCTCCACAGTTAGGGGTGGGGCTTCAGGAATCCCTCCTTAACCCATGCTGGGACTTTTTACTTTTTTTATTTTTGACGGGTATTTATGTAGCCAAGTCTGGCCAAAAATGACTTTGAACTCCTGATTTTTCTACCTCTACCTCCAAAATGCATAACCAACACCTAGCACTGGAGCATTCCATCATGCCTGACTCTTTTTTTTTTTTTTTTGTAATGCTTTAAAATGTATTGCTTAAGAATTCCATATGCATGTACACTGTATTTTGAACATATCCACCCCCAGTCCATGCCCATCCCCCTCCTCCAGCGTCCCCCACCCCAACAAAACCCCTCTCAGCTTCATGTCTTTAAAAACAAAAATCCTACTGAGTCCAGTCAGTGCTGCGTGTGGCTTTTTTAAACCGTGATTTCTGGGAATGCAGCTTAATTCTCATTCTTGTGTGGCAAACACTTTACCAACGGGGCTACCTCCCCAGCCCTGGATGGCCTGAAACTTTCTATGTAGACCAGGCTGGCCTCAAACTCACAGAGACTCTGCCTCTACCTCCCAGGTGCTGGGATTAAAGGCGTGTGACACCACACATGGCCAATTATGTAATTTTAAAATAGATACATTTAATTTTATGAGGGGGTGTGCTGTGGAATGTCTCTGTATGCTGTGAATATGTGGTGCTCTGATTGATTGATAAATAAAGCTGTTTGGCCAATGGCAAGGCAGAATAAGGTTGGGGGGACATTTGAACTGAAGAGACAGAAGGAGAGGAGCCGACAGCCCACCCAAACAAGATGCTAGCAGACCAGTAATGCCACAGTCACGTGGCAACATATAGATTAATAGAAATGGGTTGAGTTAAGTTATAAGAGCTAGCTAACAAGAAGCCTGCCATAGGCCATACAGTTGGTAATTAATATAAGTCTCTGAGTGATTATTTTATAGGCAGCTGCGGGACCATGGGGCTGGGCAGGACACAGGAATACTTCTAGCTACAGAGGTCTGTATAGAGATGCCCATGGAGGCCAGAAGAAGACATTAGCTCTGGAGATGGAGTTTCAGGAGTTTTGAGCTGCCCAGTGTGGGTGCTGGAAACCAAAATTGGGTCTTCTGCAAGACCAGGAATCACTGAAGGCCGAGCCATCTCTCCACCCCCGAGGCTGTGATTTTTGTTGTTGTTGTTTTGAGACAGCGTTTCTCCATGTAGCTTTGGTGCCTTTCCTGAAACTCACTCTGTAGTCCAGGCTGGCCTCGAACTCACAGAGATCTGTCTGGCTCTGCCTCTCAAGTGCTGGGATTAAAGGCGTGCACCACCACCGCCCGGCGAGCATGTTTTTTTTAAAACCTTTATTCCATTCATATGTTCCATCACACTGCTGACTTTCATATGTTGAATCATCTTTGCACCTCAGGGGTATACCCCACCTGGTGTATGGGATGACCTTGGTCTTGGTGATGATCTCCTATGTACGACACTGTGGGGCGTTTACCCACCAACCCCACAGCTCCCCAGAGTTTTCTTGAGTATGAGCAGCAGGAAATATTAGATAGAAGGATTTATTGCGGAGAATCTTGCGGAGATAAACAGATAGAAAATAAAGGATAGCCTCGAGAGGGCCTGGAACCTATTCCAATGGGCCCCGACTGTCTTGGCCCCAGGGTTTTTCTAGAGACGCCAAGGGGTGGAGCAAATGACCTCCTCCCCCAGCACAGCCAAGTGCAGACCATCTCAGACACCTGCACTCAGGCCCGTGGTCCTAATCATCCTCTATGCAGACATGCTGGGTAAAGCCATGAGGAACCCGAGAACGGCCCCCCACACGACACCAAAAGTCACAGGCAACCGATACAAAGCTAGACAAGAAGCATATGCTAAACCAGAATCTCTGAACAGCAAAGCAAACAACAGACTGGTCGTATTTCAAAAAGGTAATCTGGGGCTGGAGAGACGGCTCATCAATAAAGACACTTGGCACTCAGTCATGAGGACCAAGTTCAGACCACAGTACCCACATCAGTGGGCTCACAAAAGCCTGTGACTCCAACTCCACACATCCGACTCCTCTTCTGGCCTCTGTGGGGACCTGCACACACACACACACACGCGCGCACACACACACACACATACACACACACTAAATAAATAGATAGATAGATAGATAGATAGATAGATAGATAGATAGATAGATAGACAAACAAGTAAATAAATAAATAAATAAATAAATAAAAAATTTTTTAAAGTCTTTTCTTAAAATAGCTCATCTGAAGCCAGTCGGTAGTGGTGCATGCCTTTAATCTGCACTCTGGAGGCAGAGGCAGGTGGATCTCTATGAGTTTGAGGCCAGCCTGGTCTACAGAGCATCAAGGGCTGTTATACAAAGAAACCCTGTCTCCAAAAAAAAAAAAAAAAAAAGGTTAATCTGAAAAATATATAGGGAACTCTTACTAATTTGAGAATTAAAAAACAAAACCAAGCTGGATGCAACAGTGCCCACTTATAACCCCAGAACTCAAGAGATGGAGGCAGAAGGATTGTGAGTTTGAAACCAGCCTGGGCTATATAAATTCTAGTCCAGCCTAAGCTGCAGAGGAAGTATCTGTCTCAGAAAGACAGACTGGGCCGGGCGGTGGTGGCGCACGCCTTTAATCCCAGCACTCAGGAGGCAGAGGCAGGCGGATCTTTGTGAGTTCAAGGCCAGCCTGGTCTACAGAGGGAGCTCCGGGAAAGGCGCAAAGCTACACAGAGAAACCCTGTCTCGAAAAACCAAAAAAAAAAAAAAAAAGAAAAGAAAAACAGACTGGAAGGAAAGAAGGGGAAGGAGATGACCCAGCAGGTAAGGAGAAAACCAGGGCATTGCCCACAAGCTGACCTGGGACACACACACATACACACACACACACACACACACACACACACACACACACACACCCAATGAGTACACACATTCATGCACACACATAAGTAAATAGATGTAAAAGAGGAAAAAAAGGGACCAGGCATGGTGGCATATGTCTTTAGGCAGTGGATCTCTGTGAGCTGGAGGCCAGCCTGGACTACATGATAGATGTAGATGGAAAGACGGTTCAGAGATGAAAAGCACAGGGTGCTCTTGGGGAAGACTCAGGTTCACCGTCTGTAACGCCAGTCCCAGGGAATCCAGCGCCCTCTTCTGGCCTCCACAGGCACTGCATGCACATAGTGCACAGAGGTACGTACAGGTAAGATACCCATACACATAAAATAATAAAAATTTTAGAAAAAGAAGAAAGTTCCAGTTCAGTCAGGGCTACATGTGATATCTGGTCTCAAAAAGAAAAGAACAATAAAGAAGGAAGGCAGAGAAAGTAAGGGAAGGAAATAAACAAGAAAAAGTATGTAACTCAATGAAAACTTGGACTAGGAACCTGAAGTAGATGTTTTTCCAAAAAAACGATACAAACAGCCCTGTGGGCATGCCAAATGCTCAGTTCACAGATCACTGGGGACTGAGACCAAAACCACAATGTGGTACCACCTTGTACATGTCAGGATGGCTGAGACCAAAACCACAATGTGGTACCACCTCATGTCAGGATAGCTAACACCAAAACCACAAAACTCTTCTGTATGCTAACAAAGTGAAAAGCAAACCTAACATGCAGGACTGCCTGTAAAGCCGGCATGCAGGAGGTAGAGGCAGGACAATCGTGAGTCGAGGATAGCCTGGGCTATATAGCTGAGTGCCAAGCCATCTTAGACAATATAACAAAATCCTCTCTTAAGAAATGCAACCAACTGCCACCACCACCACCAAGAAAGATGATGCGGTTAAGGATGTGGAAAAAGTTGAACCCTCACGTTCCGTGAGTAGGAACACAAAATGGTGTGACCACTGTAGAAAACAGCATGGAGCTCCCGCCAAGACAGAAACGGGAACTACTGTGCGATCCAGCAGTCCTGCTGGGTACTCATCACAAGAGCTGAAATCGGGATCTCAAAGAGGAGGTACCACGCCTGCGTTCACTGCAGCACTGCAGCACTGTTCACAACAGCCAAGCTTAGAAACAACTTGAATGTCCTGGAAGAGAGGAAGGAACCGGCTGTACATGGAATGGAATACTGCTCGGATTTTCATGAGGAAGAGGATTTTGTATTATGTGATAACACAGCTGACTCCTGGGGTAGCGTAACGGCCAGTCAAATGTCGCACGACTCCATTCGTATAAGGTATGTAAGATATTCAAGTTCACAGAACCAAAGAATAGAATGTGGCTGCTGGGGGCTGAGGAAGAGGACACAGGAGTGACCATCTACGGGGATAAAGTGTCAGCCAGGCACAAGCTACGGGGACATGCTGTACAACATGGCAGCTATCGTCGGCAACAATGCACCGTACGAGGTTCTTGTTTAAAAGACAGATTTCTGGAAGGGAGTGGGAGGAAGGATGTAAATTAATTAAAAACTTTTTTAAATAAAAAAAAGACAGATTTCATGTTAAGCTTTGCCACAGCAGTAAATCAATTTGGTGGGGACCAACTGGTTGCATAACTGTATAAGATAACTCGTGGAAAATGTTTTTCTTCCAAAAGAAACCCGAAAGCACAAACTGAGGGAGGGGTTGACAAGAATTGAGGTACAGAGTTAGAAATCGACTTAGCCACGATCTGAACAGTACTGCTCCATTTTTTAAAAATGCATAAACTTTGAACTGATTCACACAACTTATTTAAAGTTATTTGCTAATGAAAACAAAATTCAAGAGTTGGGTAGATGGCTCAGTGGGCAAAGGGCGTCCTTGCAAACCTGAGGACCCCGAACTCACTGTCCAGGCACGGTGGCATGCGCCTGTGACATCGGTGCTCAGTTCGGGGGGTGTGTACAGAGACGGGAGGATCCTGGGGCTCACTGGCCAGCCAATCCAGCAGAAACAGTGAGTTCCAGGTTCAGTGAGAGACACTGTCTCAAAAAGGAGGTAAAAACATTGAGTGTAGTGGCAAACACCTTTAATCCCAGAGCTCAAGGGGGAAGAAATGGGCGGATCTTTGAGTTTGAGGCCAGCCTGGTCTACAGAGTGAGTTCTAGACCAGCCAGGGTTATATAGTGAGAATCTGTCTCCAAAATAATTTTTTTCCTTAGGTGAGAAGTGATTGAAAAGTACATTTTGACATCAACTTCTGGCTTCCACACGCAACTGCATGGACAAATGCACACACACACACACACACATACACACACATGCACACACATACACACACATGCACACACATACACATACACACACACACATACGCACACACGTGCGCTCATGCACATATTCACACACTTGCACAGGAACACACACATGAGCACACACACATGCACACACAAATTCAGAAAAGCATAAGTGAATGACAGTTTTATTGGTGAACTTACAGAGGGTGCAGGGCATTTCAGTTGAAGGTTTAGTCGCTTTGCCTGTAGGGGAGTTGCGGCGGCCGCATGGCAGCATTAAGGCAGCAGGTCTACATGTAGAGCTTTAGTCTCAGGCCGGGAGCCGCTGTGAAGTGGAAGTTTCCACTCCACTGCAGGCCTTGGATATCAGTGTACTCCCCCTCACCTTCCACCCTGCAAAAGTGACAAGTGAGCTTGCTCATTAATTAGGATGGGACATTTACAGTCCAGACACATGCTATCAGACACATGCTATCTGGCCTCACATACCACACACCCTGTTAAGACATTTTACCTCTCTGCTTCCGATTTCTATCAAGAACCAGCACCCTGAGTCCATACACTAGGAAAACACACTACTTCAAACAAACATTGTCTGTGTGCACACTTCGGTCTCATGGTTTCAGGGTCAGATAAACTAACTTTACACAAAACCAAAC
>CABHPQ010002111.1:36963-47298 GCA_902168405.1 Peromyscus aztecus
TTTTTTTTTTTTTTTTTTTTTTTTTTTTTTTTTCCGAGACAGGGTTTATCTGTGTAGCTTTGTGCCTTTCCTGGAACTCACTCTGTAGCCCAGGCTGGCCTCAAACTCAGAGATCCACCTGCCTCTGCCTCCCAAGTGATGGGATTAAAGGCGTGCGCCATCACCGCCCGGCCTAAACAAATATTTCTGCATCGTCAGCTCTGTTCGAAGTGCTGTACATGGGTGGTGTTCTTTGGCCGCACTGGAGTGGTAAAAATACACTCATATATGCAAACAGGCTTCATCCCACACATTGGCTTTTTCTCCCTTTATTAATATCAATGGAAGCAGTTTACGTCCTTGTTATAAACCTGGAGTCAAAAGAGGTGAATACTGTTCTGTCCTTTTAGAAATGGATCCACACTGACTTCATAACGACTAGGTAGCATTTCCATTTCTAGATATATGAAAGGGATATTTATAAATGAACTTTATTTTCTTTTGAGACAGGGTCTCATGTAGCCCAGGCTGGCCTCACTGAACTTCGGAGCTTCCACCTTCAGCCCTCGGGTGCTAGGATTACAGGTGCCTGATTTTATGGGGTGCTATGGTATGAACCTAAAGCTTCATACATGCTAGACAAGCACTCTATCACTAAGCTGCGTCCCCACCCAATAATGAACTTTCTGGTGGCATGGCATTAAGTGAGATTCTGCTTATAAAGCTATACTCCTGCTTTATTTCACTTTTTTCCCCTGCAATCATATGCTCAGAAATGACAAAAGTAGGTGCAGTTATAGTTTTAACATTGTCTAATTTTGCTTACTCTTTAAATGAGCATAATAAAAATGCTCACACCTCAGGTTAGAATGAAGTAAATCATCATGAAATTAACCACAGGCCTGCTTTTTTACAAACGCAAATTGAGATACTTTAAGTGAAAATTATTCCTGGGCTAAATTGGCTCAAGAATCACACACTGTCCACTCACTCTACACTAACAGAGACCACAGAGGCTGCATTAAAAGTCTAATAATCAAAACTGGATGGCAGTGACTCATGCCTTTAATCCCAGCACTCGGGAGGCAGAGGCAGGAAAATGTGTGTGAGTTTGAGGCCAGCCTGGTCTACATAGAGAGTTCCAGGACAGTCAGGGATACACAGAGAAATTCTGTCTCAAAAAAAAAAAAAGAAAAAGAAAAGAAAAAAGTCTAATAATCAGCCAGGTGTTGTGGTGCATGCCTTTAATCTTACTTTAATCCTAGCACTTGGGAGGCAGAGGGAGGTAGATCTCAGTTTGAGGCCAGCCTGGTCTACAGAGTGAGTTCTAGGACAGCCAGGGTTATACAGAGAAACCCTGTCTGGCGGGGGTGGTGGGGTGGGCATGAGGTGGCTAATAATCTTTACAAAAATGATATTCCATTTTGGAAGGTTATATGGTCACAGCTTCCCCTCTCACATTCCCCAACCACTAAAATAACTCAGCCTTTTGTGGAGATCAAATATGCCACAAAGATTATTTAGTGCCAGGCGGTGGTGGCGCACGCCCTTAATCCCAGCACTCAGAAGGCAGAGCCAGGAGGATCTCTGTGAGTTCAAGGCCAGCCTGGGCTACAGAGCGAGTTCCAGGACAGGCACCAAAACTACACAGAAACCCTGTCTCAAAAAAACAAACAAAAAAGATTATATAGCGTATTATTAATTAAATACACTATTTAACAAGCACAACTAAAGAGAATCTTTTAGAATTATAATCATTCTTAAAATTTAAGGTTACCTATTTTCATTGAAATTTCCAGTGTACTTTGCCCCAGTTGGGAATGTGTAAGTCCCCAGTCCATGAAACATATTGTTCTTAAATTGTCCTTCATACACGGCTCCTGAAAAATGCTCAAGTCTTCCAAAGCCATTCATCTGTGTGTAAGAAAGGAAATGCTCAGAAACCAGCCTTCACTATACACCCAAGCCTGTCAGTAACATTATCTTCGTCACCTTTTTATCACCCCTTGTTTCCACAAAAGTAGACCTTTTCACCATTACTCTTCCCCTGTGTCTTTCTGTGAAGCCTGCTAGCTCAAATGTTCTGGATCTGGGGTATCTGAACATAAGGAGGACCAAGGTGATGATAAACAGGATCCTCAAGATACCCAAGTACATCAGAAGTCTTAAAGAGCACCTGGTGCCAGGGTCCTCCCATTGTGCTGTAAGCCTGTATTTAAGACCTCCTCCCCCCTTCAATAAATGACATTCGGCATTTAAAATTAAATATATATATATTATATATATATATTATATATATAATTGAATGAATACTGCGAATGTAATCTATGAATAGCACAAATGTGATTAATATCATGAGTGTAATTAATGAATATCATGAGTGTAATTTAAAAAATAAATAAATACAGTCAAAAAAAAAAGAGCACCTGGTGTCGTCACTTCAGAAAACAGTACACAGCAGCTGTTAAGAATGTGAATTTGGCTGGGTGGTCGTGATGCACGCTTTAATCAGCACTAGAGAAGCAGAGGCAGGTGGATCTCTGTGAGTTTGAGGCCAGCCTGGTCTACAGAGCGAGTTCCAAGAAAGCCAAGACTACACAAAAAGAAACCCTGTCTCAGAAAAAAATAATAATAATAAAATGATGATAATAATAATAATAATGTGAATTTGGGGTAGAGTGATGGCTCAGTGGAAGAGGTACCCACCACATAACAAGGGGACCTGAGTTTAGAGTGGGAAGTTGGGCATGAGGCTGACGAGAAGGCTCAGTGAGTTAACGTGGGTGCTCAAGCCTGACAACCCAAGTTGATCCCAGGCACTCGCATGGTGGACAGAGCCGTCTCACAAACGCCGGCACTCACACATAGATAAGTAGATGTAAAGATTTTTTTAAATGTGAATTTGTATTCAAGTAGAGCTGGGTATACATTCCTTCTTTATCACTTACCATCTGTATAAGAAACCTGAGTCTGATCTGTCTCATCTCTAAAAAATGAGTATTAATGGGGTCCATCTCATGAGGTCGTCAAGATTAAATGGGGAAAAAAATTAATGTGTTTGGCTTTAATGGGAACTGAGAGAAATATTAATAATATTAGCTCTCATCATGAGTTTAATATTATGTATAGAAAACAGACGCTAAGTAAAACCATTTATCTTCATTACAGAGGCTAGTTTAAACACAGGTCTTGCTACATAATCCAGGAACCTGAGACCCTCACGCCTTGGCCTCCGACATAACTCCATTACAGCTGTGAGTTGCTTAGTTTAGCTTACTAAAACCAGTTTGTTTCAGTAAGCGTAGCTTTGACTAATACTGAAATGCTTACTCACTTAACCCACAGGACTGTTTATCCACGAGCAGGGCGAACGGCGATAACAATACCTTGTCATCTTTCCAGCTTCCCGTGTAGACAATCCCGTCAGGCGTGGTGTGGACACCTGTCCCATTCCTCTCATAGAACCCAGAAGCTGTTCTGGTGCAGTCACCATCTAACGAGGAAGGGAGCCTGCAGCTTTGAGACGGGCAGCGTGGACTAGGTCGACGTAACAGTTATGCAGAAGCCTACTCACAACCGCCCCCCACCCCACGTGTGGGTTTTGCTTGGGCTTCTGTTTTCCGGCTCCCTGGGACTAACTAAGGGCCGGAATGGAAGATAGATTGCTCGGGTTTCTAAGACATCCTGTCTAGATGTAACCGTTTTGATTGAAAGGTTTATGCGTCTATTAGGGTGTCTGTTATTTCGTTTAAGTGAGATAATATACCAATAACAGTTTTATAAAATGAGTTAGTCTTGTTTTTAAAATTCTAAACTATTGAATTTTCTGTATGAAAAGGTCATTAAAATGCATGCTTACCGTACTTGTCGCCATTTGGAAATATAAACTTTATCTTATACACTTCTGAAGATGCTTTAAGAGATTGAAGAAAATAAAGGTAAGTCTGAATATTTTAATGTCACAAAACCTACAATAAATGCGTTTTCAACACTATTCAGGTAAATTCTCTTCACACAGGCAAGCACCTCCTGACTAGCATTTCCATTGTCTGGTGTAGGGTCCTGAGAAAATAAGTAATTTCACCTAGATGATCTATTTTTATTTACTTCTTAAAATTTTATTAGTATAAAATTCACTTTTTGGTGGGGACAGGATCTCCCTAATGTAGTCTTAACTGGCTCAGAACTCATTAAGTAGACCCTGTCTTGAAAAAAAAATTTGTTTTTGTTTTGTGTGTATGAGTGTTTTGCCTAAATGTATGTGTTTATATCATATCTACGCCTGGCACCCCCAGAAGTCAGAAGAGAGCAAAAGATCTCCTAGAACTGGGATTACAGATGGTTGTGAGTCACCATGTGGGTGCTAGGAATTGAACCCAGATCCTCTGCAAAAGCAGTACAGACATTTTTTGTTTGTTTGTTTGTTTTTGGTTTTTCAAGACAGGCTTTCTCTGTGTAACAAACAGCCTTGGCTTTCCTAGAACTCTCTCTGTAGACCAGGCTGGCCTCGAACTCACAGAGATCTGCCTGTTTCTGCCTTGTGAGTGCTGGGATCAAAGGCATGTGCCACCACTGCCAGACTTTTTTTTTTTTAAGATTTATTTATTTTTTATGTATACAACATTCTGCCTGCACGTATCCCTGCAGGCCAGAAGAGGGCGCCAGATCTCATTATAGATGCTTGTGAGTCACCATGTGGGTGCTGGGAATTGAACTCAGGACCTCTGGAAGAGCAGTCAGTACTCTTAACCTCTGAGCCATCTCTCCAGGCCCAGACTTTTTTTTTAAGATTTATTTTTCTTCTATTTATTTATTTATTTGTTTGTTTGTTTATTATTTTTATGATTTGTTTGTTTGGTTGGTTGTTTTGGTTTTTCCAAGATAGGGTTTCTCTGTGTAGCTTTGGAGCACTGTCCTAGAACTCACTCTGTAGACCAGGCTGGCCTCAAACTCACAGAGATCTGCCTGCTTCTGCTTCCCAAGTGCTGGGATTAAAGGCATGCACCACCACTGCCCTGCTTAAAGATTTATTTATTTTATGTGTATGGGTATATTGTTTACGTGCATGTATATGCACCACATGCATGCCTGGTTCCTCAGAACTCGGAAAAGGGCATAAAATCTCCTGGAACTGGAGTTACAGATGGTTGTGAGTCAACATGTAGATGCTGGGAATTGAACCCAGGTCCTCTGAAAGAGCAACAAGTGCTCTTAACTACTGAGCCATCTCTCCATCCCCAAATACTATTATTTTTGTATTGTTAGGAACATACATGGCCTTGGGACTGATAACCATAGCCCCTTAGGATGGAAAGAGCTGGGTTCTTGCTCCAAAGCCACAGCTCCCCCGAGGCCCTGACCCCAGGCTATTACTGGCTCTTCCAAGCATATTCCTGGTTTTAGAGAAGGAGCTGTCCTCTGTCTGTATACATTAGGGCCTCAGAGAGAGCCTTGGGTCAGCCCAGCTCTCAATTGGAAACAGAGATACTTTCAAAATATGAGGTTGTGAAGGGACAGAGACACAAAACTGCTTTATAAGTGTTTAACAATGCTTATCAGATTACTAAATCTGCTTGCAGCGCCCATGGGACTCATGCCGCACTCTCCCTGAAGCATGCCTGTCTTCTTTGGCTGAGAAACCACCTCTCATTCCGAGCTGGAAACAGAATACAGTGGTCCATGCTCTGGCATCAGGCTACCTAGACGCCCTCATTTTCTCTGGCCTAAAGCAAATGGCTTACCCCCTCCATTTCGTCATCCTCACATTAACTAAATGGATGAACCTATACAAGCCATGAGGGCTAGTGTCTAATTCTGGAGACACTATCTCTCGTTATTCTGTAGCCCTGACTCAGATAAGGCCTCTCTCCGAAAGTCTTTCTTACTTCTTTTCACCCCTAAACTCCTCTAGTCTCAGAACTCAGGGTCCTACTGAAACCACGCTTTTGTGCTCGGTCCCCTATCACACTCATCTCAACTAAAACAGTGATCACGGATCAGTTCAATCTCTCTTCTCATCCCTAATGCCGATTTAGGGGATGGATGGCCTTTGAGACACAACCATCAAACACAATCGATCATACAGGAAACTGAACAAGCAGTCCTCAACCGCTCTTCAAATTTCCACGTCTTGTACGGTTTGATTTTGGGGGAAATTTTCCCTTTTTTGTTTGTTTTTGTTTGCTTTTAATGATGGTTTTTGGCTGATATTCGTGAGGAAGCAATGCTTTGTACCGGGCCACAGCTGAAAGGAAGCTTTAGGAGCTTCGTCATGCTATTAGGCCCTCTGCTGGATAAGTGGAATCAAGTCTCCCAAGCCTTTTGTGTCCTCCAGTATCACACTTTGTGAATGTGAAATACCTTATTCCTTCTTTATGATATGCAATTGTAGCTTTGTCAAAGGTGGTTTTGGTGATCTTACTTAGAATGTTTTCTTTCCAGATGATGATTGAGAAGCTAATAAAAGAATAAAAATATGGCGCCGGTACCCTAACTGTCACAAACCTGTGCTGTTTTCTGGTTGTTTGGTGGTGTTTTGTTTGTTTTGTTCTGTTTTTTTAAGGTGATGCTGGAAGTCTACAATTTTGTTCAGATGGCTGCGGGACCTGGAAAAGCTGTTGTTATTATCGATGCATAACATTCTGCTGTTATTGGTCTTTATATACATTTATAAATAGATTTATATAAAGATATATACAGGTATAATTTGAATTTTTGAAAACTTTAGCTGTGCTACCAACTTTGGGGGAGGGAAAAGTACCCCGTTTTTTTTTTTTTACCGTGTCGCGTGGGCAATGAGCAGAAATCAGCAGCCATATTAGTCTAGAAACATTGAGCTTAATTTCTCCTCCATTTGTACAGGGGTAACTTCAGGGTATTAAATATGTAAGGCTTTAATCTATGTGCGCTGGATTGCAGAAACTAATGAAATAGTCTCTAAACACGGGGATGACGTTTCCACATTCAAGACCCTGGAGGAGGTGAGCTAGCAGGAACCTCTGTGATTGCTACGGATCGGGCACCGTAAAGGAAACAAACCCGGAGAGACAGACAGAGCGAACCAAGGACAGACTCGGAGGCCCACGCCATCCCTCCGGACTCCCGGAGGCCGGGGCGGGGGCTGTCGAGCCCCTCCACCCCAGGGGCTCCGGGTCCATCCGCTCCGGGGAAAGGCGCCCTTCCCCCCAGCGGCCTGGGAGGAAGCCGCACTCACTTGACGGAGACGGGTTGGACAGACTGTCGCGGCTCTGCGATTCCCCCTGGCTCGCCAGCTCTGCGGCCTTGCAAGGGAGCTGGGCGCTAGGACGGAGCGGGGCTCGGTTGCTGGGGCGACCGGGCGACCTCTCCCCCCGGAAGCGAACACGCCAGGAGCCAATCCGAAGACGCTTGGGCGGGGCGGCGGCTGCGGGTGAGGTCCGAGAGGGAGGCCGAGCCCAGCTCGGACCCCGACCCTGGGTGCCGCCTCCTGAGTGCCTCGGCCGGCGACGCTGCAAGCCAGGTACGGCCTGACGTGGCGTGTGCGGGGCCGTGCGGGGCCGTGCAGGGGTCGGGGTTGCCAGGCTCGCCTCCTCCCCGCCTCCCCTCTCCAGTGATCACATCCCAGGACCATCCTGCCCGAGTAGGCCCCTCCCTCAACCCCCCCCCCCCGCCCCCCGGGCCAGTGAACCCAGGACTAGCAGGATCCCCGAGACCCCCGGACCTGCAGACCCCGGGACCTGCAGCCGAGGTTGTCCACGCACGAGGCTCCGAACAGGGTTGGATTGGAGGGGCTCCAGCCCCATTTCCTGTCTGTGGCTCCGTGGCGACCCGAGGGACTGTTTGGGGGGGGGAAAGGGTTGGAGAAGATGTATGTTGAAGAAAGGGAGCTTGCATGGCTCGGCGTCTGGATGGAGCTCGGCGATGCATAGTAATCAGAGCTTTGCCTGGGAGGCGAGTGGAGTGCGTTCGGTTTTCATCACCCCAGCTTGGGGGATGCTGTAACGTGGGAGCCAAACTCGGGTGTGAAACAAAGGATCCTTTTAGAGCCAAACTTAGATTCGGTGTCTATGGGAAAGAAAGATGAAATCTTCCCAGACCCGATAGATAGTGGATTATGCAACCTGGTTTGTATTCTATAGGAAACATCTGGTAATGTAGTCGTATTGGATGCCACTATCACCATTAAATCTTGGTTGAGATTTTTGTGTGAAAAAAAAAAAATCACAGCGCAAGTTGGAAAATGTAACCTTTTGTGTGTTGGTGTGAGGCAACTTGTTTTAAATCGGTACGGAATCCTTTTGCCTTTTTGTGACCCTTTCTTAGTGTATGAATTAACCCGAACTGGGTGGTTTTGAATGATGAGATGTTTGATGTGTGTATGTTTTCCTTTCTTCCTAAATTAAAAAAAAAATTATTGATGTCCAGCATTCCAGAATTCAATTTATGTCATTCCTTTATTCACCTGTTAAGCGTTTAACGCCCTTATTTTGTGTGTGTGTGTGTGTGTGTGTGTGTGTGTGTGTGTGTGAGTGTATGTGTGAGTGTATGTGAATCTACTGCTGTCTTAGAGAACTTGTAGCTTGGACTTATGATGTTCTCACTAGGGGGGGATCTGGAATTAGAGGGAAATTAAAATACTTGAATTTTAAACCATCACCCCTCCCAACAGTGTTTCTCTTTGTAGCCCTACCTGTCCTAGAACTCATTCTGTAGACCATGTTCGGGCCTGGAACTCAAAGATCCATCTGCCTCTGCCTCCAGAGTGCTGGAACTAAAGGCGTGTGCCACCACTGCCCAGCGAGTTTTAAATTTTAAATTGAAAGAGGGCATCATTTGTGTTTTGTTTCTGTATTTATGGTGTTTGGGCATTTGGGGGGCCCTACCCGCCATGGAGAAACTGTCCTTTCAGAGCTAGCTAATGAACAACACACAGTGAAGGTGCTGTTCATATAAAAACTACCCGATCTTGGGTTCAAATCCCAAACCACGACTTTTATCTAACTTTTACACTCCAGCCAATCACTGTCGCTAACCTAAGTCAACCTGAAGTCAGGTACCACAGCTAAGGCGAGAGGATGTAGTAGGGGAGCTAAACTAATCAGTCATCAAGAAGATTGTCTTAAATGCACACACACACACACACACACACACACACACACACACACACAGCATTCCACCGAGGCCAGATTGCCCTGATACGTATATATTTTCTGCACTATTAACCCAAACCAGAAACAACACTTATTTCTTAGGAGTTAGCATCCTATCCTGCTACAAAGTCTCCCTGCCTCAGATACTTTTGCGTCATCCTGCCCCTCCTGTCTACAGCCAATGGAGTTTCAGTGTAAACAACTTGTGTCTCCGCCCCCAAATTTTTAAGCCATTGGGGGGGAGGGGGGAGTTGGTGGGGGGTGGTTTGTTTTTGTTTTGTTTTGTTTTGCTCTAACCTGAACAAGTATACTAGTTTCCTAATTGAGGTACTGGTTTCTCTTCATACACACTCTGGTCTTATCACGACATCCAGTCCTGGGGCCTCTGGTTGATGTCCTGGACTTGAAACCTTTGCATCTGCCATTGTTGCTACTCAAAGTATTCTTTTCACTAATGTTTCATGGCTCACTCTCTCCATTTGTTCATGTATCCGCTCAGAGGTTATCTGGAGAGACATTCATCAACAACTCTGTAATAGCCTCGGTTGGTTTTTTTGGTTTTTTGTTTTGTTTTGTTTTTCTAGTAAGTTTTTGTTTTTGTTTTTGTTTTCTTTGTTTTTGTTTTTCAAGACAGGGTTTCTCTGTGTAACAGCCCTGGCTGTCCTGAAACTTGCTCTGTAGACCAGGCTGGCCTTGAACGCCTGCCTCTGCCTCTGCCACTCCAGTGCTGGGAGTAAAGGTATGCGCCACCACGGCCCGGCTCTGATAATTTTTATGGTTTTTGAAATTATAATTTCATCACCCCTGCATCCTTTTCCTCCTTCTAACCCCTCCCTCATACCTCCCTTGCTTTCTCTTAAATTCATGGCTTCTTTTTCTTTTATTGTTGTTACATATGTACATATGTGTGTATATGTACATGTAGATACACACACACACATATATATATGAATAATAAAAGAAAGAAAGAAAGAGAAAGAAAGAAAAGCAAACAAACAACTTATGTTGAAATTGATTAACCAGTATTAGGAGTTGGATCCTTTAAGGGTGATTAGGTAATTAAAAGAGATTAATACCTCATGGGAGAGAAATCAGTCTCACAAGATAGTTATTATAAAGCAAGGCAGTCCCTTGTGCTTTGCCTCTTCCTTAAGCCTTCTTGCCCCTCTTCTCTTCTGCCCTGCCAAGACCTACCTAGAGCAAAGCTCTGACTGTCATCTACTCAGAT
>CABHPQ010002112.1:0-21494 GCA_902168405.1 Peromyscus aztecus
GAGTATTCCCCTGTTACAGGCTGATAAAATGCTTGGACTCCCAATGGGAGAAGAGGGTATATATATATATATATATATATATATATATATATATATATTTTTCCCTCTTATTCTTCTGGACCCTTTGTCAAGAAATGAATGCAGATGTCTGAGAAACTTTTAAAAAATGTTCAACATCCTTAGCCACCAATGAAATGCAAATGAATTACTTAGAGATTTCATCTTACTCCTGTCAGAATGGGTAAGATTTAAAAAACAAAAAATAAAACCAAATTCCAATAAATGCCATCATGGTTGTGGGTAAAGAACACATGCTGTGGGATGTTCTGTATGGCAAATGTGTTGCTAATAAAACACTGATTGGCCAGTGGCTAGGCAGGAAGTATAGGCGGGACTAACAGAGAGGAGAATTGAGAGAACAGGAAGGTGCAGGGAGACACTGCCAGCCGCCGCCATGCCAAGCAGCATGTGAAGATGCCGGTAAGCCACGAGCCATGTGGCAAGGTATAGATTTATAGAAATGGATTAATTTAAGCTATAAGGACAGTTAGCAAGAAGTCTGCCACGGCCATACAGTTTGTAAGCAATATAAGTCTCTGTGTTTACTTGGTTGGGTCTGAGCAGCTGTGGGACTGGCAGGTGAAAGAGATTTGTCCTGACTGTGGGCCAGGCAGAAAAACTCTAGCCACAAACACGTTCATTGCTGAAGCAGCGGCAGAACAGGAGAGTAAGCAGGTACCATGGAGGGAAGGCGCCGGAGAGGGGAGTAGCAGGACAAGGTGATACAAAGAGAGAAATGGGGACCGTGGAGGGCTTCAGTTGGGGTGTAAGGAGTTAAAAGATGAGGTAGGAGAGGGAGGGAGGTGTGGAAAAAATAACACTAAGTATGTTTGAAAAAGCCATAAAGAATCATATTATTTTTATTTACCTAAAATATATAATCACATATATAATCATACAGAATTATATATAAACACAAACATTATTTATATAACATATATATTTGTATTTATATATTTTAATGAAGTTCTATCACTTGGGCTAACACTCTTCCTTCAAGAGCTAACAAAACTCCAGTACCAGGCATGAGAAACTCCCTTTTGAATTGGTGTCTAGGGGAGTCCAAGAGAATCTCTAAACAATATAAGCTATTGCTGTACCCTTTGTTTCCTCTCAGAGGCTGAACATAAATCTCCAATGCTGCAGACAACACACACCTAGGACACAAGACGTGGAGCATCTGAGTTGGATCTGACCTGAAAGCCTCCTCACTAAGGACTGGAAAGGGCTAAGCAAGCTGCCAAGGGAGGAAAGCCACCAATAGTCTTACCCAGTTATGATGCCCAAGAACCACAACAGTGACCAGTTGACAAGATGTCCCTAAGGAGACAATAGTGGTACTTATATTTTGGTGGTAACCAACCTGGACTTACAGCTCTGTAGTAGTTTGAATGAGAATGGCCCCATGCTTGGTTTCCAGTTGGTGGAACTATTTGAGAAGGATTAGGAGGTATGGTCTTGTTGGAGGAGGTATATTACTAGAGGTGAGCTTTGAGGTTTCAAAAGCCCACACCATTCCCAGTTAGCTCTCTCTGCCTCAAGTTGTTGTCTCAACATGTAAGCTCTCATCTGCTGCTCCAGCGCCCTGCCTGCCTGCTGCTGTGGTCATTGACATCCTCTGAAATGGTAAGCCCAATAAGCTTACTTTTTAATTTGCCTTGGCCATGGTGTCTTAGCACATCAATAAAAAAGTAATGAAGATAGGCTTACTCATTGGGAGGGAGGTCATGCCTGGTACTGGAAACCCAGCCAACTATCTAGGGGGTAGGGTGGCTAATGAGGAGAACCAACTATTGCCATTTTCCTAAACCAGCCTAGTTCCTAACTTTATTCTAAATACTTACCCTTAGATAAGTATAGCTCTCACTCCTCATCAAGGAAGCTTCTCTTTGCAATAGACAGAAGTCCTTAGAGAAAAACTACAGCCAGTAAAAATGCAGAGAACAACTAACTGGTCATGGGATGCCCAGGCCCAGTTGATATGTCTGCAATACAGTTCCTTTACCTAAGGCTCAGGGAACTTGGAGGAAGAGGGAGTGGAAGATTGTAGGGGTCAATGGACCAGGAAATCTGCTGTGAGATTGTGTCTCCTAGAAACGACAGGGGTCACTCATGATACCTCAGCAATATGGCTGCCTAACCAAGACCCAAATAAGTACAGCACCAGCAGACAGGCAAGTAAGTGTTGACGGGAGACACTTTGTGTACATGGCTCCATCCTAGACAAAGAACTACTGGCAATGGAAGGCTGCTGAGAGGTGGAGACTCAGCCTTCCCAAGGAGAGACTCCCCTAGATGGTTATCCAATACCAAGTGGTTAGCCCTGAAATAACATGCATACAAGCAAAAATGGCCCGACAGCTTTTCAACGTGTTCCTTTGAAAGTGTTTTGGAACTTTCCCAAATGGCTAGTGGTTATGGTAGCAGCTTCACTGAATGACTGGGGTTTCGGGGTTGACTTATGTGGTAGCCAGGCCCTCCTCCTTTAAAGGAAGCATCCATGGAGGATCCCTGCTGTCTCTGTCACTGTCCCTGCTCCCTGCTACGCTGCATAGATTGTAAAGTCAAAGAAATTTTAAAAAAGGACCTGCCTCATAAGGCGGTGAAAACCAGGCAATCACGTCCAGTTCCCCTGGCCCTGTTACGTGGGTTCTCTATCTGCACCTGCATCTTGGTACACGTCATCATCTGCTTCCCTTTTTTGTACTAACTGAGTGAAATCTGATGTCAATCTGCACTTCACCTAATAGCTTGGATTTTGTTGCTTGTTTTCTCCAGCTGGGGATCAATCCTGAGGCACTGCAGATGTTAGTCTAGCACTCTACCACTGAGTCACACCCCAGCTCAGCTAGCCTGGGTCAGGTATCATTTTCCACACTCTTTTCTTACAGATGAACTGCTAGATACTGTTACTTTCATGTACTAAAACTAGGCTAGTTTTATGTCAACTTGACACAAGCTAGAGTCATTTGGGAAGAGGGCACCTCAATTAAGATAATGTCCCCACTAGACTGGCCTATGGGTAAGCCTGTGGTGCATTTACTTGGTTGATGATTGATATGGGAGCTCACTGCAATGGTGGCACCCCTGGGCTGGCGATCCTGGGTGCTATAAGAAAGCACTCTCAGCAAGCCATGAGAAATGAGCCAATTAGCAGTACTCCTCCATGACTCCTGTTTCAGGTCCTGTCTCCAGGTTCCCACTCTGACTTCCCTCCATGATGGACTATGATGTCGACATGTCAGTGAAATAAATTCTTTGCTCTCCAAGTTGCGTATGGCCATAGTGTTTTACCACAGCACAGAAACCCTGACTAAGACATCATCTTATTAGCGCTGTACCCAACACCCTGTCAGAGCCTAAAGCAGCAGCAGTTTGTGGTCTTACATTTCTAGAAAGTGGAAATCAGCCTCACTGGGAGAAAAATCATCAAGATTTTGGCTAGTGCACATTCCTTCCAGACACTCTCTAAGAGGACAGTTTACCTCGTCTTTTCCAGCTCTAGAGGCTAGCTGCTCTCCTAGCCTTTGGTCCATTCCTTTGTTCTCAAAGGCAGGTTCCTTGATTCTACATCTCCTACCTCCCTTCTCTATTTTAAGGAATCTTGTGATTACGTGGGAACACATGCTCTAGATTCAGTTCCTTTCCCGTGACGAATAACTTCACAAAAAGTAGCATAAGAGAGGAGTTTACCTGACTCACCACTCCTGGTTATTACTGAATTATTTCAGGGAATCCAAGGCAGAAATTTAAAGCATCCCGTTTACCTTAGTCAGTGTTCTGTTGCTGTAAAGAGACACCATGAGCACAGCAACTCTTAGAAAGGAAAGCATTTAATGGGGGGTTGGCTTACAGTTTCAGACACTTAGTCCAATATCCGTGTGGTGGGAATCACGGTGGTGTGCAGGCAGACATGGTGCTGGAGAAGGAGCTGAGGGTTCTACATCTGAATCCACAGGCAAGAGGAGGAGATAAACTCTGGAACTGACTTGGGCTTTTGAAAGACCAAAGCCAGCCCCCAGTGACACACATCCTCCATTCCCTAAACATTCAAATATATGAACCTATGGGGGACATCCCTGTTCAAACCACAACAACATCCACAGTCAAGAGCAAGAGAGAATGAACCCACAAATTCTTCTTGCTTGCTGCTCATGCTCAGCAAGTTTTATTCCCTCTTATAGAGGTCAGGGCTCTTACCAGCCCATGGATTGATGCCACCATAGTCAGGGAGATTCTTCCCATCTCGGCCAACAGTTGAGACAATCCTCTATAGACATGACCACAGCCAAACCGCTGTAGATAGTTCCTCAGGTGATTCTAGCTTGTGTAAAGTTGACAGATAAACTGACCAGCACTCCAGGGTATTTGCTTAGAGGAGGTCAGCTGATTATTAACCTGATTTTACCTGCAACTTTGATTTTCCTAGACAATGTAACACACACTATAGGTTCCAGGAATGAAGATATAAACATTTTGGAGGGACCATTGTTTTGCCTACTGTAGATATACTTGTGGTCTATATGTTTATACTATACAACTTTGTCTGAAATTTATTCAAGAATTTACCTACTCAATAAATACTTGAGAACTTGCCATGGAAATATAATATGTGGCCTGCAATTAAGAAACTGATAATTTGCCAGTGTTGGTGGCGCATGCCTTTAATCCCAGCACTCGGGAGGCAGAGGCAGGTGGATCTCTGTGAGTTCGAGGCCAGCCTGGGCTACCAAGTGAGTTCCAGGAAAGGCGCAAAGCTACACAGAGAAACCCTGTGTCGAAAAACCAAAAAAAAAAAAAAGAAAAAAAAAGAAACTGATAATTCAAAAACGTCTTTTATTAAATGTCATAGTTGTGTTGTTTAGATCCAAACCATAAGCTATCTCTGTCCCTTAAGTGGAAATACAGGTCTTCATGTCAACCCTTCTCTATGTGTAGGTACAAACATACTCCACACTGGACTTACTGTCATTTCTGTTGCTGTGATAAAACACACTCATAACAAGAAACTTAGGGGAGAGCATTTATCTGGCTTACAATCCCAAGGGACAGTCTATCATTGGGGGAATTCAGAGTAGGAGCTTGAAGCAGCTGGTCACACCCACAGTCAAGAGTGGAGAGAAATGAACACATGGTTGCTTACTTGTGCTCAGTCCCCCTCTCTACATGTACACATGTCAGGATCACCTGCCTAGGGAATGGTGCTACCCACAGTGGGTAAACCTTTCCACATCAATTAATGTAATCAAGACAATCTCCCACAGGCTAACATGCTCTAGACAGTCCCTCATTGAGGCTCCCTCCCCTCGACTGTGATTCTCGACTGTGTCAAGTTGACAATTAAAAGTGACTACCACATCATCTGACTCCATATCAAAGATAGACCCAACTGCTTACATCATGGGGAAACCAGGATAAGTGTGGTAAAGTACATGCAGGACAGAAGATGTTTCCATGAGCTTGGGTCTGACACACATACTCTTCTTCACGCTAATCACCATGAACTGAAGGTTTCTTTCTTTAGCTAGTTGAGGATCACAAAGTCAAACGAAAGCAAATAGCTATTGTTGACAGGTACCTTTTGAAATTTACTTTTTCTTCTAGCAACAAGAGCAGAGTGAGAAAAACACATGTGAAGGCTGAGGATCTGCCCAGGAAATGAGCTGCATAAAAGGCTTTATTCTCAGACACCATCATGAGAATGACTTTGTTGGAAGTAGAATTTGGATAAGGAAATAACAGAGTTTTTTTTTCCCCCCTGAGGGAACACAAGGTGCTTTTGAACATTCCTCAAGCTCACCAGAAACTAATCCTGTTATCACATTATACATTACAAGAAAACAGGATGGAGGTGTTTTGAAAATACTTCTATGTGGGGGCTGTTAGATGGATCAATGGTAAAGGCACTTGCCACAGAGCCCAATGAGTCCAATTCCTGGACAGAGCCTGATAAACTGAGTTCAGTTTTCTGAGACCCATACAGTGGATAGAGAGAACTGACTCCTGGAAGTAGTTCTCTGGTCTCCACATGTGTGCCATAGCATGCACTATGCAATACACTACATAAATAAATAAAGAAATATAATAAACATATTTGTAAGTAGATAAATTAAGTTATCAATTGGGCAGGAAACTTGCAAAGATTATTTAAAAAGAGTACTGAAATGATTATAGATAATACTTTCTATTTACCAGGAAAGGAATTACGTACTGTATTAGCTTTTATTCATGTTCTTATTAGGAAAATTTTGGCAAGGGCCTCAATAATGTGTTTCCCTTTAACTATGCCCCCACCAGGTTGTGAAGTGAGCTATTGCTTCTTTTTTAAGTTGTCATAATTCTATTTCAGAAATATTGTGACCATCATTTAGAAATGAACTCTCTATTTCTGGGTCAGCAATCTGAAAAATTCATAACAGCCTGTTCGTCCCCTCCTTGACTTTTTGAGTCGCACCATGGGAGATGGCTCACACGTCATTTCCATCAGTGCTGATGAAAGATGCAGGTGTGCCTGTCCAGGGAGGGTCGTTTGGAGCCTGGTATCCGAATAACAAACATCAAATAAGGTGGCTTTGGAGACACAGCCAGGATTGGTCGGAGACAGAAACGAGGAAAGAAAGTACTGTGTTTGCTGACGCGGGCGTGTGTTTGTACGATGTAGTTCATCATCTGGTTCAGAGAAATAAAACCCTGATAAAGGGATCACCATGTGAAAACAAAAAACAAAACAAAACAAAAACCAAAACAGCCCACCAGATTCTGTTGAAAAAGAAAGGTAGGGAGAAAGAAGATGGTGTAAAGTGAAATCTTACAGTGCCAATAAATCTGGAGGGGGGGCCTAGGTTGGTACTGCAGTGTTGTGTGGTGGGTGTGACCACTGGTTGTTACTCCTCTGGTAACTGGTAGCAGTTATTTGAAACTTATGCATGCCTACTAAGAGCCTCCTAGACTTATCTAATTTTATTCCAAAGGTCTATTTCTTTAATAAATGATTTTAAACACCCCCCCCCCCCCACCACTAGCTTCATCAGAGCAATTGATTCTTGGCTCCACATTTCTTTGGCTTTAGGTTTTTATTGACTAGCTGTGTGTTTTTCCCATTAATATTTCTTTGGTGATTTCCATAGCAGTTTAGCACCTGGCTTCCAGTCCTGGCTGTGGAGGAGGAAGACTTGGTCATTATATCATCTCACTCACTTCTGGATCTTTTAAGATGGGGCCTTGTTGATATTCCTACTCATGTCCTGGAAGGCGGGGGTTCTCTGAGTGATTTGACAGTCTCATTGGCTTCCCCCTGAAGCTGTATGCAACCTGCACTCTGTTAAACCAACATTACTGGGGAGGGATGAACTGTACTCTGTGAATCCATTTGGGATGCCTCTGGACATCTGGCATTCCAGCACCAAGCGTAATCACCTGCTTTGCCTGAAAGTATAATCCCATGCGTTTTTACTACAGTTCTCTGTTGCTAGATATTGCATTTTGCATATCTCCCAAGCCAGTCTACCTGCCAGTGATGTGCAGTGTCTGGTACAGCGGTCTCTCAAGAGGGGGCAAATAGTGCACTGAAGTTGAGGAAAATGTGCCTTTGGGTGGATTTTGGTGTCGCAAAGCAGAATTCTTTTATTTTCTCCTCTGTTTTCTTTAAGAAAAGAAAAAAAAGTTCTCTATGAAATAAACGTAATGATGCCATATAAAAGAATCTTCCAGCCTCACCCCCCACACCAGAGGCCTGGAAGGCTTGAGTGTTTGTCGAGGGAAGACTTGTCACCACACAATAATGATCCGTGGGCTGCTTCATAGGAAGTGTCCTCTGGGATATCAGCTGGCTTTTATTTTCTCGTTCTTCAAACAAAATGCCTACAGTGAGCCTTTGGATGTAACACATTCTGTTGAAGTAGCTCAGTATATAACTTATCATCCCAAATCCGTTTTGTTAATAATGTTGAGGCTGACTCCAGCTGATTTTGGAAAAGAGAAGAAAATGACGACTACAGAGGATAATCTGTGGGGTGGCAGGTACTTCCTTCTCTCTAATGCACTCTCTGGGCTGAAATGCACCGCTATGATTATAAGAATGGGTTTCTCTTCTCCCCACGTTGCTCGTATACCCTACTGATGATGCCCTGCTCCTTCACCAATTGGTACGGTGCACAATACTGACCCCCGAGTCCACACACTTCCTTTTGGGAGAGAGGGGCCGCACTGTGTTGCTGGCTCTATGGTAATTGCTGTTGCATTCCACTAGGATAGTTCTTCTAACAATCTACCTTGGACGTCTTCTTTACAGGTCTGCCACCATGCAGAAACCTGGGAAATGTCTGTGAGATGAACGACCAGCACACTTTTTTTTGTTTGTTTGTTTTTGTTTTTCGAGACAGGGTTTCTCTGTGTAGCTTTGCACCTTTCCTGGAACTCACTTGGTAGCCCAGGCTGGCCTTGAACTCACAGAGATCCGCCTGGCTCTGCCTCCCAAGTGCTGGGATTAAAGGCGTGCGTCACCACCGCCCGGCTCAACCAGCACACTTTTAATGCTAGTCGTTTAACATCTGCATTTAGCCCAAGAAGAAAATACTACTGAGTCTAAAGAGAAAGAAGCACTGGGCCCAGAGGGGTGGCTCATGGTTCAGAACTCCAGCTCCAGGGGGACGCAATGTCTCCGGCTATTGTGGACACCTGCACTCATGCGCTTATGCATATACCCAAAGTTACAAATAATAAATATGAAGAACAAAAGGCAGGATGTGTGACCAGCTTCCTCCTGCCCCCCCTCTTCCCATGTTGGGTCTGCTTAGAATCGCTTGTCCTCGCTGGGCTGGAGTGGCTGACAGGGGACGCAGTCTTAGTGGCCTCTTGATGATTGTCTGGGCAGAGGGGTTGTGTTTCTCAGGAACTGATATAGACTGACCAGAGATGATTTTGGAAAAGGAAACAAAGTAATAACTACGGAAGATAATTTGTGGGGCAGCAGGCAGAGCGCTGTTACCTGTTGCGCTGCCAGCTGGTGACAGGAGCTTCGTTTCTCCTCAGTTTGGTCACGTCTGTGCTCACGACACCCCGCTCCCTCACCCCCACAGAGTGCGCAAGTGCTGAGGAAATCCTGCAATTCTGAAGCTGCTTCTTTACAGATAAAAGAATATACTCTTTCAAATATCTACGTGAAGAGAAAATGGGCTCTGTTGTTGTCCACTAGTATCAGAGAAATAGTAAGTTGCTTTAAATCAGCAAACACCAGAAACATCAGCTTCCCTTCTGCATAGAAATGGACAATAAGGAATCTATTATTTATTTATTTATTTATTTTTGGTTTTTCGAGACAGGGTTTCTCTGTGTACCTTTGTGCCTTTCCTGGAACTCACTCTGTAGCCCAGGTTGGCCTCGGACTCACAGAAATGCACCTGCCTCTGCCTCCTGAGTGCTGGGATTAAAGGTGTGCACCACCACCGCCCAGCAGGAATCTATTTTTTATTGACAATATTTATGAAAACAGCCAAGCATGTCAACATGCCAATTCTGAATACTGTAAGTACAACTAAGTTAGCACTTGGGTCTCGTACGGCCAGCAAATGCTCACAGTTTGGAACAAAAACTGTGTACTTTGACAAACAGCAAGCAACAAACTTATGCTTAAAATGCTCATCCACCTGAAGGCCCTTCTCTGAAAGAAAAGGGAAAAAAATGTGTGTGTGTGTGTGTGTGTGTGTGTGTGTGTGTGTGTGTGTGTGAAAGAGAGAGACAGAGAGACAGACAGGCAAACAAAGAAAGAGACAAAGACAGAGAGACAGAAGAGTCACTGTCCTAGTTAGCTTTCTACTTCTGTGATAAACGTCATTATCAAAAGCAACTCAGAGAGAAGAGGGGTTATTTGGCTAATAGGTTATAGTCCATCATCCAGGGAAGTCAGGGCAGGAACTCAAGACAGGAACCTGGAGGCAGGGACTGGCACAGAGACCATGGAGGAGGGTTGCTTACTGACTTCTCCCACCCCCATGGCTTACTTAGCCTGTCTCTTTATACAACTCAGGACCATCTTCCCAGGGCTGGCATCACTCAGAGTTGGCTGGGCCCTCCCACATCAGCCATCGCAAGAAAATGCCCCACAGACTTGCCCACAGGCCAATATGATGGAGGCATTTTTTTCAGCTGAGGTTCCCTCTTCCCAGATGACTCCAGATGGTGCCAAGTTGACAACAAGACAAACCAGGGCTGTCACCTTACCTTTCAGGTCACAGCATAAAGGGCATTATAGTGGTGGCTGGCTGTGAATATCTGAAAAAGTGTTATTTAGAAAACCTTTGAGAACTCTGATAATCGGTGCAGGAAATTCCAGCATTTTCTGCAGTGATTAATTGTCTTAGAATATTTACTCAAAGAAAGTCTTTTTTTTTTTTAAATCTAAAGTGTTTCAGAATCCATTAAGCTCAAGACAAGAATAACTGGAATATTATATCTGTTGAGTTATGAAGAGAAAAGAAACTTCCCGCATATCTGAAGTCTGATATTTACAACTTACTTTAAGGGGATGAACAGGAAGACACGACTGCAAGTAAGAGCAATGGTTGTGGGAGGGGCCTCACGACAGTTGCTGAAGGAATGACGTGAGTGAATACTCCTAGAACTGTGACTTAGGTTGAATGGACTCTTCCCCAGTGCTCGGGAGAGATTGGAAGGCTTTGTATTTGTTAAGCCAGCTCCGCCAGTGAGCTGCACCCCTGTCTGACAATAATTCTAAAAAAAATACAAATTGCTAAAGTTTGCTCAAGGAGAAATAGGTAGCTAGATATTAATAAACAGCTGAATAGACCAGCTGTTTATTAAAGAAACTGAAACATTGCCAAAAGTACTATTTTAAATACAGTTTTGAGGGGAAAATAATACCAGTTATCCACAGATATCTTGGAGTCCAAGAGGAGGAGAAAAACCTCTCAGTTCAGTCTATGAGGCCAGCACCACCCTGGCACTGAAAACATAAACTGCAAGAAAGTACAGTGCAGACAGACTAACACCCCACAAGGATGTAGGTGCAGTATCTGAGGCAAAGTAACAGCAATTGCGATCAAGCAAGCTAAAAAAGTGATAAGGCACCAATCGTAGCCTGCTGGCTGGACCCTGGGAATGTTGTGTAATACACAAGCATCAGTGAGTGCCGTCCACCAAATACAGAATATATACAACTAACATAAAAGAAATCCAATTATCAGGATGAGAATGGAGTTTCCACTAATAAGAAGCAGCGGCGCTATAAAACCATGGGGCGTCAACAGTGAATGGCCGGGGCCTCTTAGAGACCGCCAGAGAAGTCAGCTCTGTGTTAGAAACCCCATCTGTGCAACGGAAACGGAGATGCGCACACTGACAAGAAGGAAAAGGAAGGTTGAACTGCAGGAGAATCTATGAAAAGCTAGGGTAGACAGGTGGATCCAGCAATGCCGTAGGCTGTTTGTAAAAGTCACGTCTGTCTGTCCACTCATAATTAGTGATGATCAATTAAAACTGAATTTAAAAGTATTCTACCATTTAGCATTGTAATTAACCACAAAACATTATAAGACCAAAGAAAACACGTTTAAGATTATATACTGTAGACTACAAAGTTTACTCAAAAAGGAACGGAGAGAAACAGCTAAGTGGAAGAAAGACAGACAGACAGACAAACAACTGTGCCTGTAGATTGTGATACTCAAAGTTATGGTACTTTATAAATTCTCTGCCACTTTATAAATTCAATGAAACTGCAGCCCAAATGCCCCATGGGATTCTTTGTGGAAACTCACAAACTCAGTCTAAAATATATATGGAGGGGCTTAAAGAAATGGGTCTGTGGTTAAGGGTATGTACTGCTCTTGCAGAGAACCTGAGTTCCAGTCCCAGTGCCCAGGTGGGGCAGGTCACAACTGCTTGTAGCTCCAGCTCGGCAGAATCTGACGCCCTCTTCTGGCCTTTGCAGGCACCTACACTCATGTGCACATACCCATCCACCTTCACAAATACTCATGATTAAAAAAACAAAAAAAGTTTAAATTATGTATGGAAAGGAAACGGAAGTAGAAAAACAGTTGTGAAACAGAAAAAGTGGAATGACTAGTATTAAACAGTTTAAACTCACTACAGAGCTACAGCGTTTAAGCCGGTGATAATGTGGAAGGATGCACACAGCTCTTTGAAATGGGGGAGGGGCTGGGGGTGTGTGGAAGTAACACATCGGCAAGTGGGTTTGGATGAAATGCTGAGGCAAATCATCGGGGAAAGTGTAATCTATTGAAAAAATTGGAATAACTGCATCGATATCTGTATTCCAGAAAAAACAAAAAAAACAAAAACAGCCTTGAGCGCCATCACATTCTATGTACAAGAGTTATCACTTTTTCCACGGTTGGCAACCACATAGCATCCGTTGTTTAGTAGTAATTGTGTTTTCATGTGAGTAGATGTAGGATGTTCGTAAAGTCTTCAGATTGTCAGAACAGTGAGACTAAGCATCTAGGGAAATATATTTAACGGACTTACAGATATTTAGGGTTAGTTATCCAAAAAGAGATGGTCAATTCAGCCTCAAGGTGGCAGCAGTGTTCTATGTTTAAAGTAGTGATACCTGAGCTAGCTGATTTTCTTTGGCTACATTCAGGCTCCAGTCCTGGCTGCTGTTCCCCTAAGTTCACCCCTCCTGGCCCATTTCAAGTCTGTGGAAGGAGTTGCTGACCTGGGGACTCCATTTGTTGAACCATTGGTATTTGTAGCAAAAAGTCAGGGCTGAGGGTCAGAACCACAGAACGGCAAATCCTCCAAGCTGCCCAGCGCCAGCACTTGGGTTGATTGTGGCCGTGTCTGTTCCTCCTCAAAGCACAGCTATGAAAGAGCTACAACTACTCACAACTCAGTGGTGGTAGGAAAACGTGTGTTTCTGGATCTGGCTTTAGCTGGTCTCTTGATTTTAGACTAGTGGTTCTCAACCTTCCTAATGCTGTGTCCCTCGTGTTGTGGTGACCCCCAACCATAACTGTAATATTTTGTGACTGTTATGAATCATAGTGTAGATATCTGTGATTTCTGATGGTCTTAGGCAACCCCCAAAAGGATTCATGACCCACAGGTTGAGAACTGCTGTTCTAGACGATGTGACCTAGACCTTTTCATTTAGCAATCAAGATATCCAAGGGATAGAGAGATGGCTCAGCAGTTAAGAGTACTTGTACAGGTCGGGCGGTGGTGGCACACATCTTTAATCCCAGCACTTGGGAGGCAGAGCCAGGCAGATCTCTGTGAGTTCAATGCCAGCCTGGTCTACAGAGCAAGATCCAGGGCAGGCACCAAAACTACACAGAGAAACCCTGTCTCGAAAACAAACAAACAAACAAACAAACAAACAAACAAACAAACAGTACTTGCTACTCTTGAAGAGGACCTGAGTGTAGTTCCCCAGCACCCACCTTAGGTGGCTGGCTTGCAATCACCTATAATCCAGCTTTAGGGGATCTGATACGCTCTTCTGGTCCACTCAGGCATCCCCATACACCTTGCTACACAGAAATACATAGTGTGCATACATCCACACAGAAATACACACACACACACACACACACACACACACACACCACACATGAATAGGTACTTTTGAAAAGATAACTATGCTATTAATGCTAAGTGGCTCTTAGGTATCCATAAAAATTTCCCCCATTAACGGCTATCCTTGTGGCATTTTAAAGCAGAATTTGTCTTTCTGACAATGTCTAAGAAATCAAATGAGACCAAATGCGTCACGCTTCCCTTATCATGTTGGAGCCGTGAGAAACTCTGTCTTTCTCGCTGGTGTCAGGGCTGAGACCCTACTGCATTAAATGCAGTTGTAACAAAACAGAAGTGACCTCCAGTTAAGCCTCTCTTCGGGATTTTTCCTTTAGCTTTAGCCAATTCTTCTGGCTTTTAAACCAGAGAAAAAGGCCACTTTTCAGAATGGGATCAATTTCTAACACTTGACCTCATATGAGCTACTCAGAAGCAGGAACTCTGTTCACCGGAGCACTCAGTGTTCAGTCGGAGGGAAATCCTGCCTGGCACTGCAAACCCAGTCAAGTACCCATTGCTGGTGAGGCCATGGAATCCACAGCCTAAACAGAAAGTCAAAAAGAGAACTCTTAACAATTGTGACAAGGATGCTGAAGTGTAACTCTCCAGAGTTGATGACTTCTAGGAGGGGTGTGGGTGGGGAAGGAATTAATTTTTTTTTAAGGCACTGGCCACCAGGAGTTTGAGCACGCTCCAGTGAGTACATGGGCAACACAAATTGGACTTTTTGTTTGTTTGTTTGGTTGGTTTTTCTTTTGTCTTTTTCTTCTTTTGTGGGGGGTCCCAAGGGTTGTGGGGTGGACCTGGGAGGACCGGGAAGTGAATGTGCTCAGGGTTCATGATGTGAAATTCCCAAATAATCAATAAAAATATTATGAAAAAAAAGATATGGCAGGCATGATGGGGTTTGCATGACTGACATGCCCGTGAGAGCTACAGCAGGTGCAGGTTCACGCTCACGACCCCCATTGAATCATGGCTCCCCAAATTCGAGACCTTCTGTGGTCCTGCTGTTGGATGCAGGACATCGCAACCTTCCTGCTCCTCCGGAAGAAGTCTGACTCACACAGGTTGGAAGCCACGGTGCCATCTTGGGTACCCTTGTGGACTTTCAGATAAAAACATCTGTGGTCAGATCTCTGCTCTACCTCTTAATATTTGTGTGCTTTAGGGCAAACTAATTAACTTCTCTGGATCACACTTTTCTCATCTATCAAATGGATAAAATAATTCCTAGTATGTGGGATTCTTCTGCTGATGCGATTATTTTAAATGTGAATTATTAATTATGCATGAAACTCAAGAAGGACAACATGATCTTTAATTTCTATTGTTTGAAACAGTTTTACCATTAGTCTACCTTCATGGTTTTATTCCTTTAAGGAACACTGCTACAAAGGATTTATGCCCCACCCCCACACCAATGCACACGACAGGGTCTCATGTGTCTCAGGTTTGCCCTTAATTCTTTGTATGGCTGAGTAGAGGGTGACATTGTACTCCTGATCCTCCTGCCTCTTCCTCCCAAGTGCTGGGATTGCAGGTGGACATGACCACGCCCATTTTATGTAGTGCTGGCACTCAAACTCAGGGCTTTGTGTATGCCAAGCAAGCACTCTACCAATGAGCCACATCCTTAGACTCAGATTTTCCACTTATCTAAACATGAATGAATTAAATGTTATCAAATTATCTCTGTGAGGCTTTGTAAAGAGCTTGTGGATTCTCCTTGAAATCTCTGTGCCTAGCATCACTGTGTTTCCTAATTGTGAAACGTGCTAGAGAACCCTGCGTGTGAGGCCATGGTGTGGATTTGGCTGACAGTTTATGGAGCATTTGCACACTTTGTTTGCAGAGGAAAGGGGCCCGCCTCCAGTTGTGTTTACTGTTTAATTCAGAGAACAATACACAAGTTCTGTTAAAATGCTTGCCTCATGCCTGGCCCCTGCAGGATTTTTTACAAAATAAGGAAAATCTGTTACTTAGAGGACTGCAGAATCTCTTCTGAAAATTACTTGGGTTTCACGCTTTCAAGGAGTAGAAATTTCAAGAACCAATTTCATTCATAGTATATAAAGTCTAGCAGGTTTGCTTGAAAAATTCTTCAATTTGGTAATTAAGATTTTTCCTAACAGTTTTTATATCACTTATTCTTAAATTAATAATTGTATAATTCTTGTTTTTTTATTTGTTTGTTTGTTTGTTTTTGAGACAGGGTCTCACTATGTAGCCCTGGCTCTCCTAAATCTCACTATGTAGTCCAGGCTGGCCTTGAACTCAGAGATTCCACTACCTCTGCATCCCAAGTGCTGGGATTTAAGGCATTTGCCACCATTCTTAATTAATAATTCTATTTTGATATTAAAATGTGTTCTAATATGTTCCGTAAATGTTTGCATTTTATGACTTTCAATTATTGATGTTGATCTGTTTTTGTTCTTTTTTTCCTTAACCAGACTTCCAAAAGTTTTTTCCTGTGGGATGCTTTTTAAAGGAAAACAAGCTTTTGATTTAAAGTTTCATTTCAGTCTAAAAATTCTTTGATTTTTGATCTTTCTGTTCCTTTCACTTTTACCTTTGTCTTTACTTCCTTCCTGTAATTTTCTTCTTATTCTGTTATTACATCCCAGGTGGTGGCTTTCTTATTTTCTAAGCCTAAAATTGTAAGTTTTCACACAAGCACTAGGATAATTCTGTTCTATAGGCTTTGGATATATAGGATTTACATTTTTTTCATAGTCTCCATAAGAGTTTCTTTTTTTCAATAGTAATGTTGGCATGATAGATACTCACCTAAAAACTTAAAATCTTACCCTCTTTTACTGAATGTACTGGAAGTTGAGTTAGTTGAGAGAGATTTTAAAGAAAACAGTCTTTGGCCCTGTTCTAGTGGATCAAACAATGCAAGGAAGTAGTTAGGTGGTGACTCAGTTTGTGGGATGAGAGCAAAAAACAAAACAAAACTAAAGAAGAGGAAGGCGGTGCTTGGATATCTGTGAGTATAAACTCTTATTACGGTATCTAATTAGAGAAATGCAGTTTTTAGAGAGGTTTGCAAAAATCATGGGGCTGGTGAGATGGTTCGGTGGGTATTCGAAATTGTTGCTAAGTTTGAAAACCTGAGTTTGGTCCTCGGAATAAAAACGGTAGAAGGAGAGAGCAGATAGTCCTCTGACTTCTGCAAGTCCTGACATGCCCTTGCACCCCGTCCCCAATAAGTAAATGTATATATAAATAAATATGCAAAAATCACCAGGCTGGGGCTACAGTTAAATGGCTAGAGAATTTGTTTGTGTTTTTGTAACCAAAGTCCATGTTGAAGCCACCAACCACATTTCAAAAATCCATTGTATTTCACATTATGGCCGAACAGACTTTAAATGTGCATCAGAGATTGGTGTCCATTTTGGGTTAAGTATGAATAGCTGTGAGTCCCTTTCTACTCCCTGTCTATCACTCCAGGTCAAAGATACTTACAAAGCAACTCAGCAACTCCTGGACTAACATGGGTGTTAGGACTGAGAGCTTAGGTGCAGACTTTCCAGCTACTCACTGATGACGTAACATGGCTATTCATTTGCAGGCTGGTGAGATCTGCAGTGTGAACTGACTCTCACAGGTTGTCCTCTGGCTTCTAGGCGCACCCTGTAACAGGTGTGTGATGCCCCCACAATGTTACATAAAGAATAGATGTGATTACATATATTTATGTGCATAGGTGTTTTGCCTGCGTGTGTACCACTTTTCATGACGGGTGCCAGTTTGCTTACTCACTTGCTGTTCTTCCGAAGGACGTGCTCTTGATTCCAGCATCCATGTGACAGCTCACAACCCTCTGTAACTCTAGTCCAGAGGACCCAATGCCCTCTTCTGTCCTCTATGAGAACCAGGCATGAAAGGGGGACACCCTTTTCCCTTTAGAAACTGCCATTTGTCTACGGACCACGTCTGTCTCTGCTCTACCCAGAGGCAGTCCTCCCCCCACCCCGACAAATATCCCTCCCCCTTTCCCTTGTCCCCCTCCGCTTTCTCCCTGGCCCTCTGTCTCCAGTGTTTGTCTTTACCAAAAAATGGTGCCTGGTAAAGTGTAAACTTACTGAAGCTTTTTAAGCTGGGGTTTTATACTAATTTATGCATGTATTTATCAATATACATATGTAGTCTGTAGGGAACCTCAGAGTAGACTCAAAAAAACCCCAAGACAAAGTTCTCAGCACAAAGAAGATTTATGTGCCCCAGAGGGAAAGGAATAGATCTTGGGGGCTAGTTTTAGGGATGTAATCTAACAGTTTTTACAAGGCAGAGGGAATGGGGGAGAAGAGCCATGTTTGCCACACTTGGGCTGGCTAGAGTCTCTTCATGATCCACGTCCTTCCCCCAAATTGATCACTCCCTACTCAGGAATTTCATCACCACCCCGCTCCATCTTGCCACATGATTCAAGTCCTTTGTAGTTGAGTTTCTGACTATTTGGCACTTTCGGCGGTAAAATGTTTGTCATTTGCTCTTCAGTTAAGGATTTCTGGTGGCACTTTCTCTTTATGAACTCAAGCTGAGCTGTGTGATTCCTGTGCTGAACTCAAACACGGAAGGTAAACAAGTCAGTCTCAGTGACCTCAGCTAAGGGATGTGAGCCTCACAGGAAGTAGGCTTTACGCAGGACCTAGCTAATTGCTTTTTCTCTTAGGGAAGGAAGGAAGGAAGGAATGATTTGTCGGGGAATCTAGAATGTATAGCATTAACAATTAATTTTGCATCAATTTAATGTGGTCGTGTACACTGTGTAAAGCTTAACACAAACATCCCCCCCCCCCAAGTTTGCTTTTGAACCAGTTACAATGGTGGTGTATTACTTTACCTAAGAAATGATACAAGTAGGCATGGATTAATGCTCATCTCACATATTAGAGCTACATGCAGAATCTCAGATTTTATATTTTAAAGGACTTTAATGTGGTGATTCTTCATGTTTGAGTATGTAAGGATTTGATCAGAGCTACGTGACTGCTCCTTAGGCAGATATCTGTGTGTGCCTGTGTTCAGGGTTTCACCAGTTGTCAGAACTTTGTGGGCCGCCAGCCACATTTGTAATAAGAAACTTAGCTGTTTACACTTGGTCATTCAGAAAGTGGCATTGTAGGGATAGAGAGAGTGGATGAGAGTGCTTGCTATTATATGGACGGTTAGGACTGATCGTCGCCTTGACAGTCTGGAATCACTTGGAGGATGGGATTCTCGGTGTGTCTGTGCAGGATTGCTTTGATTATGTGAATGAATGCAGGAAGACCCATCTTAACTGAGGAAGGTACCACTCCCCGGGCAGGGTACCCTGGACTGCATGAAGTGAGGAAAGCAAGCTGACCTCTAGCAAGCTTGCATTTGCTGTTTTCCTCCGACTGTGGACTGAAAAAAATGTCTTTCTCTCTTCAGTTGGTGTTGTCAGAGTATTTAATCATAGCATCAGGAAAAGAAACTAAGCAGAGACACCATGACCAAGGCAACTCTCATAAAAGAAAGCATTTAATTGGGGTTGGCTTACAGTTTCAGAGGTTGAGTCCGTTATCATCATGTGGGAAGCATGGCAGCAGACATAGAAGGCATGGTGTTGAAGTAGTTAAGAGCTACATCCTGATCCACAGGCAGAGAGAGCGAGAGAGCAAGAGCGAGAGAGAGAGCGAGAGAGCGAGAGAGCGAGAGAGCGAGAGAGCGAGAGAGCGAGAGAGCGAGAGAGCGAGAGAGAGAGAGAGAGAGAGAGAGAGAGAGAGAGAGACTGGGCCTGGCATGAGCTTCTGAAACCTCAAAGTCCACCCCAGTGACACACTTCCTCCAACAAGGCCACACCTCCTAATCCTTCTAATCCTATCAAAGAGTTCCACTCCCTGGTGACTAAGCATTCAAATATGTAAGCCTACTGGGCCATTCTTATTCAAATCACCACACAGGAGGGCAGAAGTTCTAATCCTATTACTCAGTGAAAAGCCAGGAACACCTCAGGTGTGTGTGTAGTACTAGTGCTGTCTCCGAGTAAGAGACAGGAAGATGCTGGAGCTGGCTGGCTATCATCAAGAGACAGGAAGATGATGGAGCTGGCTGGCTATCATCAAGAGACAGGAAGATGATGGAGCTGGCTGGCCACCAGCCTAGCTCCAGGTCCAGTGGGGGACCCTGACTCGAAAGAATAAGGCTGAGAGTGACAGAGCAGGACACCTGACATTGTTCTCTGCCTCTATGTGTACATACCCCCACAAACACGCACACACCTATTACACACACACACACACACACACACACACACTAAAGCATTAATTTTTTTTTTTAAAGAACTGCCGTGTGTGCTAGACAGAGCATAAGCTGTCGAGCCAGGTGCTGTGTTCCCATCTCACATCACCAGCATCTTTGCCAGATAAGCCTGGGCACACTGACAGGGAGGGCTGAAGGTCCATCTTAGGACAGTGACGGTGACTGTAAAAACCCCAAACACTAGTCCTTGTTTTCTAAACAGCAAATCACGTCAGTGTTTTTATGCAGAATAGTGGCTTTAGCTATGAAAACCCTTTTTGAGCTACACCCTGTGCCCAGCTGGTGAACAGACCCTTCTAGAAGGAGTTCCAGGGCTTCTCTGTTTTGTCCTGTTCCTCTAGCAGTTTTTTTGGGAAGGACGGAGAAGGGTGGGGACAAAGGGATCCATCCACACACTCTGAGCAGCTCTCAGCTCTGGGACATGGTACACCACATCCCTACCCCGCCTTTCTTCTGCAGTGTGGTCTGCTTTTGCGATCATTAGACACCTTCCTTGGTTTTGATTCGTTAAAGAACTTGTCTAGAAAACAAAACACTTTGCAGGAGCTCCATTAAAACTAATTAAAGATGGAGACTTCAGAACTCCTGGCTTAATCTGAGAAATTAGATATTTAGAAGGATGCCATTAGCTAAGGCAATAGTTTCAATTTCCCCGATGACAGTACGTTTTCTATAAATAAATTAAAATAATTACAGGCTTTGAAAAAAACTTTCCAGAGTGAAGCTTTGGAGGTGACAACTCCCAGGCACTAATTGTGATAATGGGCAGTGTGGGAGCATATGGTAGCTTTTACAAAGATGTATAAGCAAAGGTCCAGATGAACTCATTAGACATTCGCATTTCTGCCCTGTGCACACAGAGTTAGTTGCTGCCTTGGTCTGTGGAGCCAACGGTTCTTTTGGGGGACAGACCATGTCACAGATGGAAAACATTATCCGTTATTTTCTGTTCTTGTTGAAAATGTTTTGCAATCATACCCATATACATTATGAAACCATAGCAAGGGAAATATTCATAATAAGATGAACTATTGGTATGAAATGAGGTCGACATTAAAACAAAAATAAATAACTGCTGGATCTTGACCCGAGTAGCAATCTTAAATTTTAAACTGTTCAGAAATAACTGACAGATTCCATCTGCCTTCTTGGGCATTTACTAGACAATTTCGTATTCTTTTAGCCTCTAACAAGAAGAGGCCCTCTCTTACCCTAAGAAATCACCCCTGGGTACTAGTAAGAAGTTTTTACTAATACAAACTCGTTAACTAAGCAACAATGAATATCTAACCTGGTCAGTCTGGTTATGTTGATGGAGCTATGCCAGATTTAAGACCTCCACTTTTTTATTGAGAATTTCATATGTGCAAGTAAAGTATTTTAATCAAATTCATCCCTGTCCCTCCCCATCCAATCTCTCCTTTACCCTCCACTTTTTCCTCCTAACTTCATGTTTTCTTTTTTCCTTTCTTTCTTTCTTTCTTTCTTTCTTTCTTTCTTTCTTTCTTTCTTTCTTTCTTTCTTTCTTTCTTTCTTTCTTTCTTTCTTCCTTTCTTTCTTTCTTTCCCTCT
>CABHPQ010002112.1:26837-51558 GCA_902168405.1 Peromyscus aztecus
GGGTTTGTGATAAAGCCTCATGTTAGGTATGTAATTGTCAACACACATGCAAAGACTGCCCAGTGCAGACCACAATACATAGTTTCATTTATTGATAATTTATCTGAAACTAAATTATAGCAAAGTGTCTTACAGACAATGGGCTATTACAAGCATTTTCGGTTGTGTCTGCTTGAGTATTTTGTTGTTACTGTTGATAGTCTTAAGTATTTCCATAGACACACATGTGAGTAGCCATGAGTCAGTGAAGTTCCTGTGGTATTTTCAGGCTCATTATGTTTCTTTCTGTTGATTTCTCTCTGTGGATCTGTGGCATGTGTTCCTAAAACAGAGGTGGCTGTATTTGTTACATCAGAAAAGTCTGCTCTAAAGGCCTTCCAAGAGTACTTCCTCCTGGACTAACAAAGCAGCTTTTGATGGCCATGGCTTAGTGCTGACGGGAACAGTTCCAGGGGTGTCCTGTTCTCTCTCAGTCTCGGTTATCAGATCTCTTCCCTGGGCTCTTCTTCCTCTTCCTCCTCCATCTTCTCACAGTTATGAGAGTACCTTAAATAGGATGTTTCCAGTGAACGTGAACAGTGGAATCTTGCTGACACAGAGAAAAATCACCATCGATGCAATTATGAGACTGTCTTCCCCACATGACTGATGACCACTGAGCTCAGCGTTGACTTTCTTCTTTCTCGGATGTACCATTTAATTCTAAAAACAGCTTTACAGGATAGACATTACCATCGGCCCCATTTTACAGATGAAGAAATGGGTCTTCGAGATGAATTAATTGTTCCTATCTCTCCCTACAGAGGGGAACAGCTGGAAGTTCCACCCAGGTCATCTCTAAACCATCTCCACAAAACCGCCCAGAGAAGCCCATGTGTTCCCTGGTGCCCAGATAAAGTTCACATACCTCATCTTCAGCAGCATTCGGGGAGACCCATCACGTTCTGGGCCCTCGGGAGATGGTTGTTAGTACGTGTTCTTGGGCAGTATCACAGAGGGCTAAGAAGCTAAACCATCCAGGCCAGGACTCAGCCAGAACTGACCCAGCAAAATCTAGCCTGTGAGACAAAGAAAACAACAATAACTAGCCAACAAAACTACCTTCCCTGCCTTCCTTTTTCTGAAACTTGGCTTGAATAAGGATTGAACATCTGATCTCTCTATATTTAACAACCTAGATTTGAAAGGAGTCTCTCTGTAGGAGCAAACATCAAGCCACTTTGTGTGTATGGTGCACGTAAACCATTGACTTTGCTTTAGCATTTTTATGCACTGTGAAGTTTCATAATAGCCAAATAGAGCTGGCTTTCAGGTCTTAAGCTTCTCCAGTAGGAACGGTCTTGTCTTGAAAGCATTTTTTAGCTGAGAAGTGTCTACAAGCTCTGGCAAGCGTTTGGACTTCCGAACAACCTTGTTCTTTCTCAAACTATTCTGTTCAAAAGACATTCATTTCTCAGTCCGCCTTGCCAAGACGTAGGTCCTCTGAACCCCGCTGCCTTCCGCAATTCCGCTCCAGCCCTGTCCTCCTTGTCACCTCTCTGGATTAATCTTGGTTCTCTGCACCTGAGCGGGGACACAGCGGAGACCGTAACACACTCAGGCACTACTTTCCCTTTGGACTGCCAATCCCAGGCAAACCCAGGTGGCTGGTGATTGAAGTTGAAATGAACTCTGGCTCTGTTCAAGCTTTTGGTTTGAATCTGCAGGACAACTTCTTTGTAATGCGTGCCAGGGAAGTACAATTTTAAAAAATAATCATATGCAGGGAATTGTGTAAGAGTCAGACTGCTCTGAGGTCCCTCCACTGGGATGTCTCAAATGCTATATTACAAGGGGAACGGTAAAGCGGAGGGACAGGACTAACACGGTCTTCATATGAAACACATGCTTGTTGAGACGGAATGTAAGCGCTCCTTTTAAAGGCCTTGGGAATCATGCTCCCGAGAAGCAGATGCACTTGGAGTTACCGCTTCAGCCATCGGGACCTCCCCCCAGGTCATAAAAACACTGAAAATGACGCAGCGGAAGACACAGTGGGGTCTTGCAGTTTCCGTCATCTGGCATGAGATGACAGGTTACGTCATTTCTTTAAAACCTATCTATAAGAGCACTAGGTGCTCAGCTCAGTTGTAGAGATTTTCCGTAGGATGTGTGGGCCTGGGGTTGATCCCTGGCATGGGGTCAGCGAGATGGCCCAGCAGGTAACAGCACTTGCAGTACAAGCCTGGCAATCTGAGTTCAATGTTGGCGCTCACACAGAGAGCCTGATGTTGTGGAGGCAGCTGTAACCCAAACACTGCAGTGACCAGGTGGGACCTGAGAGCGAAGGATTGCCCAGAAGTTTGCCAGCCAGCCAGCTAGCCTTGGGTACTCAGTGCAGCAGATGCAAAAAAAAAAAAAAAAAAAAAATAAGGGGGGGGAAAGAGAGAAATAACTCTCAAAGTTTGTCCCTTATCTCCACGTGTGTGCGGTGGCACCATACTCACACGTCATATAGTCATGCACAATAATATAGTACTCTTAAAGTCTATAAAAGGTGGTCCTTTGACTTCTAAGATTAAATACCATTTTATAGAATTCAATATAGGCCTAGTTAACACCCAGTTCACTTTCTCTCTTTTTATTTCATATGACCAATTTTGTCTACAAAATGGAGTAACTTGAAAAACTATTCAACTGACTGTAGCAAACTGTACAAAAAAAAATAACACATATATTCCTGTTTTTATTTCTCTGGTTATTCTTATCATTACTATTTTAGAACACATATAGTGCATATAAGCCATAATGATGTCCTTAACAGTTTACTTGAACTAGGCTGAAATATATTGCAATGAGTAATTAAAATTAAAATTTAGCATTAGTAAAATCAACACTTTGAGAGAATCTAGATGGTGAGTATATGGGTAGATGTTGCCTCCAAAATTATTTAGATTTTCCTGTCTGAATGAAAAAATAAATAATAAAATATTGGACAAAAAACCCTAAAGAATATAGGGTAGACATGCCTGATATGACCCCTTCAACTAAACCTCGTTAAACTACCAAAGAAGATACACAGACAAAACCCAAAACCAATACCAGAAACCAAAGGTGTAGGAGACTGCACAGTTAAACACCAAGCCCACAGTTCTGGTGCGGGTGAAGGCATGTATGCACTCTGAATTCTAAACATGAGTAGCAGCAATAACCTGTGTAAAAGAGGCCTTGGCTCCCCTCACTGCCCTACAGAAAAGGTCACTCTCCTGGGCATAGCAACAGGAGGAGGAGGCAGCTACCTCCAAAGCCTGAGCATACTTCACAGAGATCACATGAGGCCCACTGAGTAGGGGAGATCACTGAAGAGTAAAAGAACTTGGACCTGACCCAGAAAGGAAGCAGAGGGCTTGGAAAGCAGAGGGACAAGCCAGGGTTGCAAGGATCTATCTAGCACCAACTATCCCAGATGATAGGACTAAGAATAAGAAGGCTTATGCCCCGCCCACAGTCTTTGTAACTTCCTTAAAGAAACTAGACGAGGATGATACAGGAAGGAAAAATCACAAACCAACCAAATCAAGTACTACGTAAATAGGACAATCTGTCATTTCCGAGGGCTGGGATGAAAAACGAAACTCAGACATGGACAAATTAGTTAGAAAAATCTATTGACAAAAGATATAAGTTGCTAATTAATTGAAACTTTGGAAAGATTCAGAAGATGGAATTCATCAATTTTGGTACCTCTTGCAATGGGAAACTCTTAGCAATTGTGGAATTCAAGAAAAAAAGATGTTTCTAGCCTTCTTCCAAAAGCTGGCAATCATTGTAGATTTCTCCTGGGCTTCAAGGAACGCTCACAGTCCAGCATGAGTCTCCAGGTCATACTAGCGACCCCAGGAAGGGCAATACAAGAAAGGTACGGTGTGGAAGATGGCAAAGACAGAAGGGGAGCTTCCAGGGTTCTTGAAGGATTTGGTTGTGCTTGCAGATGAAGTTCACTTGTGTGTCTAGAAATCAGGAAAGAGCTAGAAAATAAAACTTTAAAAAGTACAATCAACCACAGCATCAAAGTTGATTATCTATGAATAATTCCTACTAAAGGCATCTGGAATCTTTATGGGGAAAATTGCAAAGCTTAATTGAGGACCAAAAAGAAACTGAAATGAATTGCCACTATTCACAAATCAAAAGACTCAATACGCAAAGATTAATTTTCTTAAAAACTAGTTTATTTTCTCAAAAACAAGCAATCTCAAAAACACACATTCAGTGAAATCTCAAGAACAAATCTAATAGATGTACTGTGGACCACAAAAATTGGTTCCCAAAGTTTGTGCAAAAAGACAAACTCTAAATTTAACGTTTGTATGCAAAATGTAAAAGCTATGGTTAGCCAAGCTATTGTGAAAGAATTCTAGGATGGGTACATTCCTCCGAGTGGATGAGAAGGTACTTCCCTAAGCTCTGGGATAACGGTGGCAAGGTATTAGCAGAGCAAATAGCGCAGAGTAAGTGAGTTAGGGCAGAAATCTCATAAACGTCCACCTCTATATATGGATCTTATTGTAGAACACGTGACAGGATGGCGAGAAAGAGAAGCTTCTCAGAGTGTGGGAGTTAGTGGATGCCCAGAGCGGGTCAGGCGAAACTGATCGTCTAATCTCACCTCATGCACGGGAATGAAATCTAGTCAGATACAGGAAGAAATAGGGAGATCAGGATGACTGCATCTTATATGACAACAGAGGTCAACCCCCTTCATTGCCTTTGTGAAAGAAAGGGAAGAGAAAATATATGCTAAGTAAGAGTGGGTGTTTTTCAACTATAGAACTGACAGGCAACTAGTGTTCAGAACGCTTAGAATTTCTGAGAAAAAAAATGCTAAAACTTAATGCTAAAAACTGGAAAAAGAGAGCCCGGCGTGGTGGTACAAGCCTTTATCCAGCACTTAGGAAGCAGAGGCATGCAGATCTCTGTGACTTTGAAGCCAGTCTAGTCTATATATGGAGTTATAGGATAGCCAGGGGTACATAGTGAGATCCATCTCCAAGGAAGAAGAAGGAAAAGGAAAAGAAGAGGGATGGAACCTTCCTTCTTCAGTTTCTCTCTGGAGTTTGCCACGTCAACTAAAAACTAGCTACCACAACGATTACCAGAATAATTTAAGGTCTCGCCATGCCAAGAACTGGCAAAGAAGCAGACTTGCAAGAACCAGCGTGTGTATGGTATGAGATTTAAACTGGTGTGACGACTTTGGGAGCTGTCTGAACGCTGAGGTAATGTCCAAGATAGGCTCACCCCATGACTCAAAAGTTTCACTCTTAGGCACACACTAGACTGCACATTGGAATCCTCTCAGCAAATTTACTGATGAGACTGACCAAAACTAGACTCACACACACAACACACACACACACACACACACACACACACACACACACACACACACAAAAGAGGAGGATGACAACGATGACGATGGTGAAGAAGAAGAAGAAAAGGAAGAAGAAAGTTGAGTTTCACACAGAAATGAAATGGGATGAATAAAAGTCACCTGCAATCTGTCTGCATCTTATGGACAAATTAAGAAAATAGCTGGGTGGTAGTGGTGCACACCTTTAATCTCAGCACTTGGGAGGCAAATGCAAGCAGATCTCTGAGTTCAAGGCCAGCCTGGTCTATAAGTGAGTCCCAGGACAGCCAGAACTACACAGAGAAATCCTGTCTAGGAAAAAAAAAACAGAAACAAAAACAAAAAGAAAGAAAATACTATAAATAGTAAAACTATAAAGAAAAGCCAGAAATTATTATCATAGACGTTGGAACAACAGTGGATTTTAATGGAGAGGTGGGGCGGATTAGGACCACTGTTCAGGAGGGATGCTACAGTGTGAGCAAGCTTCTATCTTTTCACCTGCATGATACATGGGTATACATTTTTAGCTATTGGCTAAGCCTGCACGTGCATTTTATGCATGGATAACATTTGCAATGAAAATGTGTATTTATGTGACTGTGAGAGACAGAGACAGAGATTGATTGTCAGCTGAATTCATTTGGTACCAATAAAGTTACTCACCAGAGCAAGGATTTGCTTAGAAAAATTGAAGATGAGAAAATATGCACTCAATTACAAGAAGAGAAGTCTTTACTATATAGCTCAAACCTAGACAAGGGTTTCAATGCTACAGTATGATTAAGCTGAAGCATCTTCACCCAGTAACTACCTTGTTCTGCCACATTCTTGCTGAACCCTTGTGGGTCCATAGTGACTCCTGAAATAACAACCTCCCTGTTTTCTCTGAGAAGCAGAAGATTCCAGAACAAAGTATTTCTGGAATTTTTCTTCTAGCTGAATCTTCCCGTATACAGAGAAGAGAATGACTCTTATCTCCTCACTTGGCATTTTTTCTATGTCTTTACAGTTAAAAGTATAAAAGTGAAAGGGGTATGGTCGTCTAACTTTGGTTTATGTTTGTAGATGTTAGAGATATGCATTTGCTCTACACTGCTGCAAGCATACTATTTCGGCTTTGTCCTGCCACTTACAAGACAAGCTGTAATTTTACAGCTATATATAATCTAACTGTAAATAGTACAGAGTTATTTGAGGAACTTTGAAACTCCTCCAAAGACAAGCAAAAATAAAATTTAAAATTACTGCTGAGAACACACACACACACACACACACACACACACACACACACAGAGAGAGAGAGAGAGAGAGAGAGAGAGAGAGAGAGAGAGAGAGAGATTACTAAACTATTTCCTTTAACAGGAACAAACACAGCTCTACAGTCCTAGTCAGACAAAAAGATCTGTATGTTCTGGGAGCATAATGACAGTGAACAGTCAAGTAAAAGGAAGTTAAGGAACTTGAGGAGCCTTTCCTGGAAGAATCTGTAGCTGAGTCCATAAATGGAGTAAGCACATGCCTTCTGGTCATGGCATGGCTAATTTGGAACAATCGTCTAATCATCCAGGAGACAAAGATATTAGATTGCGGCTGTTGGGTTTAAACATGAGTAACAGGTGAAATTAGGCAAGAAGAAATACAGACTGTGAAAAAAATCTACCTGAGATTATTAATTATGTGATAAAACAATACTTTAGGAAATAATTCCATAAAGGCATTTTTAACTTTTGTTAAGTGTGTTCTTTGGCAATTTCATAAATGCGTAATGTTCATTCTGATTGCTCTGAACACCTCTGAGAGCAACACCCTGTCTAAGCTTCCTCCTGCCTCTGCTATCCCCTCCTCCCTCCAAGTCTTCTCCCCACATTTATGACATTTGTCTTGTTGTTATTGTTGTTTGAGGCCCACTGTGTTAAACCAAGATCACCTGTGTGACCGTGAGCTTGGTACTGCCCACAGGAGCCTGACCAGCTCCTCAGTGGGCATGCAGCTGAAGACAATGACTGCCCCAGAATCTACCGGGAGCCTGTAGTTCAGCAGAAAGCAGATTGCTGTTGGTGTAGGAAACTGCCAGAGCTGAGATGCTGAGCTCTGGGGAGGGATACTGTGCCTTCTCTGTGGTGTGTGGTCATGCCCTGCCAGGTCAGTAGTTCCAGATCTCTTTATATTCCTGAGATGGAGCCAAGTGAATCAAACTCAGATAACAGGAGGAAAGTAGCACACTTTGAGCTTGATTTTTCTGTACTATAGCAAAGAGCACTCTTCAAAGTTGGAAGTCCTGGATTTGTAACACTTTGTTGCACAACATAGAAGGAGACCCTCATATTTTATAGATCTGGGGAGTTTTCTTTTTCATCTGGAGACGAGGGCTGGTGAAATATATCTTGCCTGTGGGTTGTGGGAAAGATCAAATAAGTAATGAGTTGTGAAAATACACAGTAAATCACAGACAAACCATGAGTCTGCTGTTGACTGCACCCTGTTCTCCCGGCATCCTTTGTTGTGGACACAGTTCTAACCTTGTTGTTGGATCATGTGGCCCTGTAATCAGCAGTGGTAGGAGGCACAGTGGGAGATGAAGAAGCTGAACAGGAAAATACGAGTGCTTGGTTCACACAGTTGGCTAACCACACCCTCCGTTAGACTCATAACTGGGAACATGTTCTAACATCATTGTGTGGGAACAGAAATGTTCCTAAGCAGTCTTTCCATTAGCTCTGAGTTCTCACATTGTGGCTTTTAACATTAAGATATGGGGCTAGTATGAAGGAGGACTCCTACTCTGAAGCAACCATCTTCTTTACAGAATAGTGCCTATCCGTGTATTGAGTCCTGGGTGAGTTGAGTCCTGTGCAGTTTGGTTTACTTAGTATTTCTAGAGACCAGCAGGACTGAATAGGTCTTCAAGATGGTAGTATTTTGCAAAACATAATATGTCTTTAAATGGAGTGTGGGTACGGCTGCCTGGAGAGAGTATCTAGACCTTTCCAGGGCAGAAAACACATCTTTCAGTGATGTAAAAAGCTCCTGATCTGACACGTGAAAAAGGAAGCACAAGGCCACAGTTGAAGGGAAGTTTTTCATTTCCCTTCTTGGGACTTTCTAGGCTAAGGAGGGGAGTCTTTGAAGCTAAGGACCTTTACTATGTGCGTAGGCACTTCGCAGAACTGCAACCAAGGGTGACCAGCCTAACTTGTCTTACCACCGAAGGGTTCCAAGGGAACATTTGAGTTGGGATACATCTTTGTTATGGGAAACCATTCTGCTCCTTGTAGGATGCTCAGCAGAACCCTGGCCCCTACTCCCAGATGCCAGAATTGTTCCTCAAGCAGTGATAACACAAACTGTCTGCAGACTTTGCTGAACAATCCTTGAAAGACAACGTGGCTCTGGATTAAAAAGCACTACACGAAGCCACTCATTTATTTAATTTACTGTCCCAAAGTGTTCCGTCTGCTCCTTAAAGGGCATGGCTATGAACGAATGTGGTTCGCCGTATAATCAGCTAGCAATTTGAAATAGCAGTAACATTTGATGACACTTGATAATTTATGAAGTATTTCTGTATTCAATCCTGTGGAGGAGAAAGAAGACAAGAAGAAAATTATCGGGTATTTACTACTTGTTATCTGCCAAAAGACTAACTTCAAATACATTCTCACTCTGCCCCCGCAGATCTGTCCATGGAGTCACTGGCCCTGCTTTGTACAGAAGAAGCAAGTTTAGAGACATTAACTTCCCCAGGGAGTTAGCTGTGCTCATCTGACTTGGAGATTTACTATTCTCCATCCCACACCCAAGAGGTGGGAACAGCAGTCAACTACCTATGTGTCAGAAGTAGGCATATTGTAAGTCCCAAGTCATTTTTTATGGCACAATTTTTTTATTTTTAATTTTTTTCGAGACAGGGTTTCTCCATGTAGTTTTGGTGCCTGTCCTGGATCTCACTCTGTAGACCAGGCTGGCCTCAAACTCACAGAGATCTGCCTGGCTTTGCCTCCCAAGTGCTGGGATTAGAGGCGTGTGCCACCACAGCCTGGCTCTATTGTACTTTTCTGTTTTACTATTTAAGAGTCCATCCATAAATTACCAAGTTGCAGCATATGCTATTGTTGTTTGAGTACCTCCTGAAGGTTCATGTGGTGCTAGGTCCTCAGTGTGGCTGCACTGGTTTCTGGTATCTGACTTTAAGAGGTGGGATCTAGTGTGCATGTTTGTTTGTCATTGCAAACAAGGCACTATGAAGAAATTGATTTAGTTCTCATGGAACCCCAGTTAACTTCTGGAAGGAAGTTGTGATAAACGAACAAACTTGGGGCTGATGAATGGCAAGATTTTATCATTCTTTACAGCTGCATACAATTCCACCATAGACACTCATCTTCTTAAAAGTCCTGTGGCCAGGACATCTTCAGAATGTGTTCTCAGTTCTGAGCATCTTGCTCCTGGGCTCCAATCTACCACCATTAGTTTTTGTTTGTTTGTTTGTTTTTGTTTTTGTTTTTCTAGACAGGGTTTCTCTGTGTAGCTTTGTGCCTTTCCTGGAACTCTCTCTGTAGACCAGGCTGGCCTCGAACTCACAAAGATCCACCTGCCTCTGCCTCCCGAGTGCTGGGATTAAAGGTGTGCGCCACCACCGCCTGGCCTACCACCATTAGTTTTATCCATCCCCTCTCTTGCTAACTTTTCTTCTTCCCTGATCCCTGGGTCCTTTCCCCTTCAGGACTTAGAGGATTGGGGAGTAGCTTGCCACTCTCTCCATGTTGGATCTACATTGGCACATTTGAAGGCCGGTTCAACCACCTTGCCAGATAGGAAGCTATCTGCTCCCACTCTTGTAGCTCTGAAGAGCTGCCAAAGACTCAGCATCTTCCTTTTTTCCCTACCGTCTTCATGACTCTTCCAACGCTCTGTAACTAGAATTCATTATAGAGATTTCCCCCCCACCATCTTCATGACTATTCCAAGGCTCTGTAACTAGAATTCAGTATAAAGAGTTGTTTTTCCACTGACAAGATTCCATAGCCAACTTTCACATACATCTTAGATATTACAAATCAAAATAAGCTTTTAATTTTTCAAATACTGAAACACAAAATACACACTGAAAAGCAGAAATTCACAGGCGTGCATGGCTATTAACTTATACTAACTGGATATACTTATGTGACCAGCATCCAGAATGAGAAATAGAATCTTACGAGTGTGCCAGAAGCCTCTGTCCCTTTACCAGTCTGTGTAACACTTTTAATGAAGAGCTTTGTGCTGAGTAATATGATTTTACAACTGTTGCATCTAGTCTCAAGCTCCAGCCCACCCTGGGCTATGTAGTGAGACCCCATGTCAAAATAAAAAGCTTATTATACACAAGGCACAATTGCTTGTATTAGTCTGTACTCAGGTCATTGAAAATGAAGCCGCTGTATTAATGTTGTTGATTAGAGATATGAGAGGGAAAGAGAGACGTTTTTGTTCTGGGTTTCTTAGAGTCCATCCGTCCCCACCACCCCCTGTCAGTCTCAGGTGGGGTTCTTTCCCAGTCACTAAAGAACCTCTCATTGTTTTCTGCTTCTGTTGGTCAGCAGTCCATCATGTGACAAAATACCCCAGGTCACCCCAGGAGGGAAGAGTTATTTTGGCTTATGGTTTCAGAGGTGTCATCTAATGTCATCTGGCTTCTAAGTGTTCATTTGAAATTGTCCCTTGTTCCCCCCACCCCACCATCTCTCCCTTTTTACCTTGGCCTCTTCCTGATCATTTGCACTAAAAGAGAAGCCCTCCCTAGTTTTAGTTAACTAGCCACAGGAGGCCCAAGTCCATTGCAGTGTGCCTGCCAGGAAAGAGAGAGCATGTCCCTCTGAAGGAGGAGCATCTCCTTGCTTAGCGCACTGACTTCCTCCTGTCCAGCTCTCTACTCACCCCTTGCCTCCCAGCATAGCTCTTTCCACACTGAAAGCCCTGGAGGTGGAAATTTTGATGACAAAGTCTCTCTGTTTTCTCCAAGGCAGACTTTAATGAATCTATTTCCTTCCATCAGAGTTTTGGTTGAGCAGGGAGCCATGCAACTCTTAAGCTCCAGTAAGAGGCCTGTTACTTTTGAGGCTGTGGTGAGTGAGGCAGGGCATGCAGGTGAGGAGCTCACCTCATGGAAGCCAGGAATCGAGAGGAGAAGGAGGAGGTCAGGGTCCCACTACCTACCCTCAAGTGTACCCCTCCGGGGTCCTAGTCACTGGGGCCTGGGTAGTCCTCACTCAACCCTTTGGTATTTCCCATGCTAACCTTTGCTAGCTCTTGTAAGGGGGCTGTTATAAAGGAGCCACCCCAGCCCCTCCCGTGGCTCTCTGCGTCAGTCCCAGATATAATATTCTTACCCAGTCCCACTGTTACCATCTACACCTCAAGATCATGCTGCCAAGGGGAAGGCTTTGTAATCAAACTTTGTTCTGATGCTTGTACTTTGAGCACCCTGCCCCCCAAAAACCCTGGGAGCTAAATGGTAACCTGCACTGGGTATTTCATGATAGCAATGCAAAGCACCAAGGAGAGCATCTGTAAATTCTACCATTTTTTCCTGTCCCCTTCTCTTCAGGCTTCTTTAAAAATTTTTTCTTCTATTTTAGTTGGTCTTTAAGTTCATTTTAACTCCATATTTGTCCGTGTTGAGAACAGAATGGCTATCACATTTGGTGATTTACTCCTGCTCCAGACTTTCAAGAAATATATTTGCTAGAAAAAGCCTAATCCCTGGTAAAACTCTTCCATTTAAGTCCAGCTTCAAAATAATCCCAGAGCAAACAGTTCTCAAGTTTCCATAGAAAAACCCATGGAGCCAGGTGGTGGTGGTGCATGCCTTTAATCCCAGCACTTGGGAGGCAGAGGCAGGCAGATCTCTGTGAGCTCTAGGCCAGCCTGGTCTACAAAACAAGTTCCAGGACACTCAGAGCTGTTATACAAAGAAACCCTGTTTCCAAAAACCAAAACCAACCAAACAAAAACTATGGAGAAAGTCGGAGATTGTTGGCAATCATGACTAGTGGGAATGACTACTCTAGTAACAACAGCCACCACCTCTGGAGGACAGTCTACTGTGCATGCTCCTCATATCTTCTCACTACCCATTAACCATGCTGAGGGAGCTATAACTCATTCCATGTCATAAATGAATAAATCGAGGCTCAGAAACCTCAGTGGCTTGCCTCTGATCACACAGTGAGTGAATGGAGCTTTGAAGTCTGGTCTGTCTGATGACTACTGCCTCTACTAAGTTGTCATTTCATGTTTTTTTTTTTTTTATCAAGGCAAAGCTGCTAAACGTTCTCGGGGGCTGGTGCTTTTATGCCAGCTTTGGATTCCCAACATCTCCTCTAATCATATGCCAGCTGAAGTTTGCTTCTTCTCCTCGGCATCCACATGAAGACACTTACTGTTCTCCTCTCAGGGCCCCGCCTTCTTCTAGGAGATAGACACTGAAAGTAACAACAATGCTGTGCTCTGTGCAGATTGAGGAATTTATCTCCGGTTCTTCCTGGGGAACAGGCACTTTTTGAGAGCCTTCCGGAGACCACTCCCGAGTCAAGAATGACTGATGCTGGGGTTTTATGCAGCTTGAAGGAAGCGGTTGACGGTTAAGACAAATGGCGCTCTAGCACTGGCGGAAAAGTCACGGGCCACGGCCATGACTACCAGAGTTACAAAGAGCTTTATTAGAAAGAAGGCGGGGATAAGAGGGAGGAGAGCCAGGCCTGGAGAGAAAGATGGTGGGAGCAGAACAGGAACAGATAGAGAGAGCATGGAGAGAGGGTGGGGGTCTGCTTCTGGCTTTTTAAAGGCGGGTATGTAGTCACCAGTCGCCCGCTGATGACGTAAGACATAAGACGCAAGACCCCGAGCTGCGCATGTACAGGATCCTAACCTGGGGAATTTTTAAAGACTTCCTGGATAGATTGAGCAAGAATCTTTAGCTGAGGAGTAAGGGGAACCCAGGTGTAACATACCTCCAGTATAATTAGCAAAGCATTAGAAGTAGAGAGGTGATGAAACCTTTCTTCCTTTATTTTCCTAGGCTGAGGACCTGTGTACTAGACTGATCAAAGGGATTACTAAGAGGGAAACAGTTTATTAACACCTGTAGTGGGCATACACACATGAAAACACATCTGAGTAGCTCTCAGGGGTGGTTAGAAGTTGTCTTTATAACATCTTGACAAAGAACACTCAATTTGTAGAGGGGAGACAGGCTGAAGAGAGATCTTCAGGTTTTTGAAGATGAAATTATCAGAAGGTAAAGGTGTAGGGAAGACAGATGGATTCTGTTGTTGTCATGTAGTTGTTTGGTTGGTTACGGCAGCTCCATCTCCAACTGACTATCCACTTTCTTCCTGGCCATAAGGTGTCTCCAGGAAAGGAGATTTATATCAGTATTCATTTCTCTAAAGTTTCTGCTTCTGGTCATAGAAGAGAAGCTCTGGGAAGGAGACCTCTGCCTCTGCTGATTTCAAATTCTTTCAGATCAAAATAATCCTCATGTCTAAGTGCCATTATCTTAGGAAAGAATATTGTGATCACCTACAAAAATACCAAAGAAAAGGCCAGATGAACACGTGGACTTATGAAACACAAAATATAGCGCTGTAAATTAACAAAGAGATAAATCTCTCAACTTTGTTCAACCCCCAAAACCTACCCTTGGATGAAAAGGGAAAACTGCAGAAAGACAACATGATGAAAGGTAAAATTCTGTAGGACAAGTGTAAAGATACATAAGTAGGAAACAAAACATATCACAGTGTATGAATATAACAAACACTGAATATAACAGCAATCACATCTGGGTGACAGGTAGAGAGTCAGGGATGATCACCAAGTGTTTCCAGCCTGTCTTCAGTGTTAAACGACTTATAGTAAAACATCTAACATAAGAAGCTTAATCGATTGATAAAACTGGGTGTTCATCGTGTTCATCACATGTTCCTCAGATGTGTATTTTTAAATACTTCATGAATTACTTCTAAAAGGGAATAACATACTGAATCCTCTCCTAGAAGGATCTGTGAGTATCTGACTGGGTCTAGCTTTATCCCGAAGACTGCTTGGTGCTTGCTACCTTCAGCTCTTAGCTCTCCTTTCTTCCCTCTGGCGTCTTTACTGACTTAGGTCCTTTCTAGTGATAACACAAAGGTATCTCATACCTCTAGGCCTGTCTTACCTCATCGGCATGCCTTGTAAAATCAACTTCCTTTTTTTTTTTTTTTTTAAACAACTTCATTAAGAGTTTGAGAGTTTCATTCCATGGAATTGAGTTGTATGCCCTTCCTTAGATTAAGCCATTATTTACTAGGGGATTGAGTTATCAGCTAGGCCTTGGTGATATGTCAGTATGTCATTCTCAGATTGGTGAAATAGCAGATAAGCTTACCTCAGGTGACATTAGGGGAGAGGTTCTGCAAGAAAAACAGGGTGTTCTAGTTGCAGGAGAGAAGACATACTTTGGGTAATAAGAAACAACTGATATCAATTACAAAAAAAGAGCAAAAGATGATTTATTATTATCATCACCATTATCTAACATATTGTTCCCAAATACCATTTCATGCTAAGGGAGAGAGCAGATATATACAAATATGAAACATGAGACGATTGTTCTACTAACAAAACACACAACCAGATTCAGTCCAGTTTATGGACAAAGAGAACCTGATCTAAGGTACAAGAACACAGGGAAGTGTGAGCAGTCGGTAACGGACAGGTCTTTCTAAGAATCATCTCAGAACAAAGGAAGGACAGGACACAGCCCCAGGGCAACAAGGCTGGCAAGAACAGACCTGGAAGCAGGTTCCAGCCAGCTCACCACACAGATGAAGGAAGCTGGGGCGTCTGAGTGGAAGAGGGGTTGGCACGGTCCCAGATCTATTTTCATGTGCCTATGCCAGTGCTTCCTGGTACACGGGGGTTACGTGTGCTTGCTGTAACACTCAGTAGAGAGCAGTGGGGCAAGACATTTGCTATGGTATTAGGCTGGCTGGCTGTTGGTTTGTGGACAGAAAGGGCAAGCAGCCTGTTTGTGAACAGCCAATTCATTTGACAATGTAACTGGGTTGAGACCAGCATAGGCCCATCCTGACACTGTCTTTCATGGGTATCAAAGAATATGAATAGAAGCTCGAGAGATGGTCAGTGGTTAGTGCTACCTACCAGAAGCCCGTTTAAAACACAGACACACAATACATAACACTTATAAGAGATTTTTAAACAACTATGTTTCATATAGACATCAGAGCAGAAAAAAAAAAAACCCACCAAGAACAATGAGGAACACTGCATAATGACAAAAGGGTCAGTTCATGAAGAATATAGATGTTTCCCCGTGCTTGACAGCGAAGCTTCAGATGTCTGAAGGAAAGACTGACAGAATTCAAAGCAGAGCTAGGAAGAGTTGAACAGCATCCACCAACTGGATCAGATGGATGTTTACAGAACATCGAAACCAGGGTATCCACTGCCTCCAAGCGCACGTGGAGTGGTTGTCAACACTGGTGACACACGAACCCACAGGAGAGAGCCCAATGTTTATAGTAGATGCAATCACAGAAGAGGAATCAAAGTAGAAACCAGCAACAAAAGAGGAAAAAATCAGTCAGTGTTTGGGAATGAAAGTGTTTTTAGGTAATACAATTCACAGGGTAAAAATGAAGTCCTAGGAGAAGAAAGAAAAGGTTTTGAAACCAAGCACAATGAAAACATCCCACTTTGACTTCCTGGGGTGTAGCTGCATCAGAGGGGAGTGAGAATTTTTCTGGCCTTCAGTGCTTGTATTGCAAGAAAGCTGCCAAATCATCACCAACAATTTCCTCATATGAAACTATAAAAACAGGAATAAAATAATCTCAAAGCAAACAGAAGCCAGGAAATAATAAAAGGTAACAGGTATAAATGTAACTGAAAATTGAGAAACCAAAGAAAACCAATAACATTAAAGATGATTTTTTGAAAAGATCAATAAATTTGATAAACCTGTAGCAAATAAAAAGAGAGGGAGGGAGAGACAGAGGGACAAAAAGAGGGATGGAGGGAGGGAGGGAGAAAGGGGAAGGACCTGCATGAGGGGATGGGGAGGAGGGAGGGAGGGAGATCTGCAATCCCAGTGGTCAAGAAGCTGAGGCAGGAAGACTACAAGTTCTAGATCAAAGAGAAAAGGGTTAAACTCACAATTTACTACATCAGGAAAGATACAGAAGAAACCACTATGTTTCACACAATGAGATGCTAATGAGCTACTCTGTTTACATAAACCTGACAGTTTACATGAACTGGGCCAATTCTAAAAAAAGCAACTACCAAACTGACTCAAGCTGAAGTACATAACCCAGACAGTCACATGACAATATTAAATAATCCACTGTTATAAAACGTTGGCAACCTGGAGTACATCTTTCCAGGAGTACTCAGCTTTAAATAAGACATCTATATCACACCCTTCCCTCAAAGTTCAAAGGTCATCACAGAAAGGGCAGAAAGAGGGTTAGCTCAGTGGTAGAGCGTTTGCCTAGCAAGCACAAGGCCCTGGGTTCGAGCCTCAGCTAAAAAAAAAAAAAAAGAAAGAAAGGGCAGAAAGATTGTAGGAGCAAGGGTAATGGATGTCTTCAGCAAAACATGTACTGGACAAGATGTCGCCATTGCAAACGTGAACGAACTATGTTGAGAAACAAGGGCCTAATTCCTGAAGAAGATGAAGCCAGCCCCCCCCCCAAAAAAAACTCAACTTGTACCAGGGAGGGGAGGGGCTCATAAAGTCCACCCCAGCCAAGAAGATATTGGCAACTGATGGCTGCTGGGTGGAGGAGAACAAGTTTTCTTCAGGGATGCAGCTCCTGTCCTATGTCCCACTAGGTAGTCCCACACTCATGCACACACAAGCTCTAAGTGGACTAAATTGGTAGGTAAAGGGGGAATGGGGAAAAGTTGGGGAAGAAACAAGGGCTCATTTTCAAGACACATTGGATATATTTATGGAATTCTCAATAAGAAATTTTTAGAAATTTTGAGGCCAAACTAGTTTTACTGATAAATTCTATGAAGCCTACCAGGAAGGAATAATTCCAATTCCACTAAATTTCTAAAGAAAAACATGAGTAACAACATCACCCAAATTTATAGAAATACTGGTGAATTTTATGAATAGTTAGGAAAGAATTCAGAATAATCTGTGTAGGCTATTTTTCTAGAGAACCTTTCAGAAAATAGAAGAAAGACACTCTATACTTTGGTTTATTAAGTCATCATTATCCTGATACTAAAACTAAAAAAAAAAAAAATACAGAGAAAGAAAGTTAGAACCGATATTCATTAAAAATGTATATGAAATCGTCAAGAAAATATTAGTAAATTGAACTTACTAAGAATAAACAAACAAACAAATGAATAAAAGAATAGTAACTCAACACTAACTGTGCCTTATCTAGGAATGTAAGTGGACCACTGGGGAAAATCAGCCCATGTCATCCACTGTATTAGCAAGAACACTGTCATACTAACTGAAGCAGAAGCGGCATTTGACAAGTACAACAGCCATTCAAAGTGAAAAGTTACTTGGAAAATGTAGAAACATCCTAAGTTTTATCAAAAACATCTAAAACGCATACCCTTCCATCATGTATTGTCAAATACTGAAACATATCCTGTATGACAATGTAGTAGGTGTGTGCTGTTTATTTGTATATTTGTCTGTCTTTAAGTTCGATAGCTATCCTATAAATTAAAAGTTGAAGCTTATCAAACACAGTGCTCAATGCACAATTTAAAGATATGAACAGTTTTGGAGTACCTTCAGATTTCAGTGTATAAATAAAATATAAAATTGGATTTTTTACCAAGGAAATAGCAAAGTCTTGTAGAGACAGAATTTGAGGAGCAGCCATCAAGACTACAGACTGATCTTCATCACCAGAATCCACATGGTGGTTGGAGAGAACCAATTTCAATGTTTCCCTTTGACCTCCACATGCTTGCACATGTGCATACATACATACACACACACACACACACACACACACACACACACACACACACGATAAATACATTTAAAAGATAAGAGAATTGATAATGGAAGTTCAGGGGGATGAAAGCATTCAACTATTATATTATCATATTAGACTGTAGTGTAATATGCAGTCTAGATTTATGCTGAGTGTTATAAAAATATCCAAGCACTTCAAGAACTTAAGAGAAGTACAAATCTCTCTTAAAAGTTAAGCTGCGCACTTTTCCTGTTCTGTTGTCTACAAAGTACTTTTTATTAATGTTCCAGAGACTAAAATATGGAATAATTACAACAGACAACAAAAAAGTTTAAAAGTATTTATCTCTATAAGTTATCTGGGACTGAAGCTTCCATCCCATAAGCTACAAAACTTTGTCCTCATTGAGAGTGCCACTGTTTGACCACAAGAAGGGTTGATAATATACCTGGTTCTCTGTAATTGTTCAAAACATAACCTAAAAAATATAAATTAGTACCCAAATCTTCATGTTCTCTAGGCCCTGCCTGTGGATTAGCAGAATTTGTGTTCTTTCTCAAGTGTTCTCCACTGTCATTTCATGTCCTTCCTTAATAGAGTGTCTTGCTGACCATTAGAAAATACATGTTAGGGGGATGGAGAGATGGCTCAGAGGTTAAGAGCACCGACTATTCTTCCAGAGGTCCTGAGTTCAATTCCCAGCACCCACATGGTGGCTCACAACCATCTGTAATGAGATCTGGCACCCTCTTCTGTGTACATAAGAAATAAATAAATAAATAAATAAATAAATAAATAAATAAATAAATAAATAAATAAATAAAAAAGAAGAAAATACATGCTATTTTTTGGTGCACAGAAAAATTGAAAGGTACAGAAAATTTTCCATACCCCCCCGCAAATAGATTCTCTATTATCAATATCTCTTGCCCAGATGGTATATTTGTTATAATTGATGATCCTACATAGGCACATCATTATTGCTCAAAGTCCACAATTTACGTTAGGGTTCATTCATGTACATCCTATGGGTTTGGAGAGATTAAGAGGCATGTGCTGTTGTTTTAGTAACATGCAAAAGAGTTTCACTGCCCTAAAATCCTCTGTACTATACTTGATTCCCTCCCTCCTCACGACTCCTAATCTTTGAAAACAATTTTATTTATTTTTGTTTATGTGTGTGCATCTGTGCTTATATTTCAGAGAGAGAGAGAGAGAGAGAGAGAGAGAGAGAGAGAGAGAGAGAGAATGAGAATGCATATGCCCACAGAGGCCAGATGAGGGTGTTGGATCACTTGGAGCGCCAGTTACAGGAAGTTTTGAGCCACTGGATATGGGTCTGGAATCCAAACTCTGGTCCTCATGGTTGAGCAGCAGTCATTAAACTACTGAGCCAACTTTCCAGCCCCTCCCAATCTTTCCTGCTGTCTTAATAGTTTGTCTTCTGTAGAATGTCATACATTACAGTTAGAATCATATGACAAGAAGTAGAATTGTTTTTGTTACATGCTTGGCTAGTGTCCATGCGGTTCTGGGTTTGAGTCTCATCCCAATAGGAGGAGCAGGAAGGGAAGAGAGAGAGAAGAGGAGAGGAGAAAGAGCAAGGAAATGGGAAAAGGAGGAAAGGGAAGGAATGCTGGTAGAGATATCACATTGTTAGCAGATAATAGCTTTGGAACGTAGTGGGAAACATTAATGCTAGGGTACAGATCAATCAATCATGTCCAAAGGATGCAAATGAATCTGACTCTTTTCTAGTTATTCAAAGACAATGGAGTGTCATAGAGAAGCAAACCATCAAGGACATATCATCCCTCAGGTTTTTTTTTTTTTTTTTTTTTTTTTTTTTGGTTTGTTTTTGGTGTCTTGCTCCCTGCATGAAAGAACAAAGTCCCAATTTTGTATAAACTTTCAACTGGGCTTGTTTTCAGTGTTAGAACAGGTAACTTTTGCTTCCGCCGAGTAAGTATGTGGACAGGCTAACCTGAAGGGTATGGTTTGGGCTGCAAAGAAGAGAACAAAGAACAAGAGGCAACTACTGACATCAGAATTATCTGACCCATGAAGTGCGAACAGAGAGGAGATAATGGAAAAAGAGCAGACCCTGGGCTACTTTGGGCTAAGTTTTTATGTAAGGATGAGGGCAAGGGGACTTCCTGATCACGCTGACTCAAGCTGGCCTGCTGGGAAGCTGGCTGTCCTCTGATCTGGACTCCTCACACTGCCCAATTCTGTTTAGGGCATGCAATTTCAGCAGGAGTGACTCCATCTTGATTTTTAGTTGGTCCATTAGGACCTAGTGCAGGAGCTCAGTTCAGTATAGAGGAGCCCCAAAATAGCTTGACCACACAGCTGCCATGACAGGCTTAGAGGCCCAGACACAGCTTCTGTGCCAGGCTTACTGGCAGGCAACACCTAGACGCAAGAAGAGCCATAAGCTGACCCCACTCAGGGAGGGCCTACATCCAAGGGGAAATACCTGACATCCCAAACATTCCAACCATTAGATAAGGTGGCCAGATATCCCTGAGTCTAGCATACACCTATTTTTGTTTTACAGATACTCCTAGACAAATGTCAGCCAATCAGGGTCCTGAACCCTGGAAATCCCCCACCCCAACCACTGCTATGATAAAAACTACTCCACTTGGGTTCAGGGCTCTCTGCTCTCATCCCAGTGGACAGAGGGACCATGCTCAGAGCTTGAAAATAAAGGCTCTTTGCTTTTACATATGGGATTCAGTCTCCTTGGTGGTCTTTTGGGGATCCCCGAGATCTGGGCATAATTCAGAACACTACCCTGTCACCTCAGGAGGAGCTATTGGCCTATTGGCTGCTGGGTGAGGAAGGATCAGTTTTTTTCAGGGGTGTCAATGGCACACTGCCCATGCCCCCAGGGGAAGGCCCCACATCTGCGTACATATGAGCAGCACTAACTCGACTCAGTGGGTTATAAAAAACACATTGTACTCATGTGTAAATGTTTCCAAGACTACATACAATGTTATTAAAACAAAAACAAAAATATGCTGCCCTGAATTTTAGAAACATAGCTCTAAGAAAGTCCTGAAAAATTTGCCTCCAAGATTAACTTTCACATAAAATTTAATGATGTAAACCTAACACAGTTCTTGCTGACTTCTTTCTTAGATTTTCTTTCTTATCAGTGGCACTAAGGCGGGAAACATTGGGAAAACTTTTGATATCTCAGTCTTCCTTTTCCTTCTCTCTCCTTCACTGGCCATGGAACAACACTCCCATTTCTTTGGTAGGCATTCTTTTATTTCCAGCAGTCCCACCCCACCATCCCTACACCCTGGGGTTTCTTTCTAGGTAACTTCCGTGAGGTCCCTATACCTTTATTTCTCTATTTCATCATTACTGGGTGTGTGTATCCTCTTTTCCATCAAAAAGATTATATTTTACATGTGCCTCTGATGTCTAAAACTTTTCATACTAACACTATCCTGACATAAAGCACCCACCCCTTAGATCCGGAGTCTGATGCTCTCAGCCAGCCTCCCCTTGTCGTTTCCATTTCTTGATTCCACACTGTCTACAGGTGGGTCTTTTCACACTGTGTGTTCCTATCAGTAGCAGGACAAGAGCCTGTCCATCATGCTTATGTAAACTGAACTTTTTTCCTCCTTTCTTTCATGAATCTCTTTGTGGTTGCGTTATGCTTTGGTGACTAAGTGTCAGAGCTCTGTTATCTTCAGGTTTCAGGTCCTCAAATTCAATACAGATTGAAAATGTAGTGTGTGTGTGTGTGTGTGTGTGTGTGTGTGTGTGTGTGTACATGTCTATGCGTGCGCAGAGGCCAGAGATCACCGTGGATGCTTTCCTTGATGTGCTCCATTTTCTTTCTTTCTTTTTTATTTTTCTGAGGCAGGGTTTCTACTGACCCTGGAGCTCACTAAATGGCTAGGCTGGATGGCCAGTAAGCTCTAGGGCTCTGGCTGTATGTCTCCCTGCTCCTGCTGAGGTTCCTGACTCAGTCCTGCCATGTCTGGCTTTTACATGGATGCTGCTGAGTCAAGTTCAGGTCCTTATGTTTACACAAGGCTCTTTACCAATGGAGCCATCTACTGAGTCATTGAAAGGACATATTTAAATTGCATCTATGCTGGGCATATATAAGCATTTTTCTTAGATTATTTCCTTAAAGGTTCAATTGACTTATCTGTGCACAACTGTTTATTTATGTCCAGTAGCACCTGGCAATGGGTGTGTGCCAGACGATATTGAGGGGCCTTTTCCCAACTGCAATGTTCAGGATAGCAGGTTCTTTTGTTTGTTAGTTTGTTTTGTTTTTGGAGACAGGGTTTCTTTGTGTGTCCCTGGCTGTCCTGGAATTTGCTCTGTAGACCAGGCTGGCCTTGAACTCAGAGGTCCACCTGCCTCTGCTTCCCAAGTACACAAGTACCTCCAGGCTCATGATAGCATTTTAAGAGCTATTCCAATCTATTCTAATAACAAGCAAGGAAACTATATTGTTACAAATTCCTGAGGTTGGTTTGAGATTTTTTTTAAATGAACAAATTGTTTTGGACACAAATGAGGCCCTAGGTCTCACCCCAAGAACTAAAGGAAGAAAGGAAGGAGGAAGGAAGGAAGGAAGGAAACTTTTAAAGCAAGTTCTCCAAAGCAAGAATTGCATTAAGTGCTGGAGACAAAATTAATGAGCAGACATTATGTAACTCTGCTTTTAAGAGGCAAATGTTGTGGGGCTGGAGAGATGACTTGGTGGTTAAAAGCCCTTGCCGCTCCTCCAGAGCATTCAAGTTTAGTTCCCAGTTACAACTGCCTGCAACTCCAGCTTCAGGAGAGCTGAACCCTCTTTCTACCCTCTGTGACCAACTGTGCACACACACACACACACACACACACACACACACACCTACCTCTCTCTGTCCTCACACACACACTTTCTCTTACACACATACACATAAAGAAAAGAAGGACAAATTGCAATACTATGGGATACATACCACCACAGGAACACAGGACACTAGCAGAGTTTCTGGGAGAAGCAGGTAACACAGGCCTGGGAGGTGGAGGAAGTAATCCAGGGAGAGAGACTGAAGAGCTGGAGTGTGAAGGAGCTGTCTTGGCAAAGGTGTGTGACTGTGGAGGGGGAAGGGGCCAGGACCAGCTCTCCCCCAGGCAGAAGATCTGTGTGCAAGGATCTTGATCACTGAACATACATTTTTGTTGGACTGGAATAGAAAACTCAAGGCATAGAATATCAAGAGATGAAGCTGGAGTGATAACAACAGGATGTCTTAAGTCAGCATTTAAAAAAACTTCATTGTGGCTGCAGTATGATGATGAGGTGAGAGGGAACTGGAGGCAGGTCTCCTGCTGTGCAGCTGACAGGGTGTGGAGCTCACAGACGCTGAGGACTGTGGGAACGCTGACAAACACGAAATAAGTGATTTTAGGCATGCTTGGACTGCGAGAACTAAGAGGATGTGGGAGTGAGGGAAAGGAAATTAAATGGGTGTTAATGTTATTCATTATGAAGGAAGTCAAGATAAAAACACGAGTTGAGGAGAAGATAATGAGTTCAGTGTCAACCTTGGTCCACGGCAGTTTTTCTTGGCATACACCCAGGAGATACGCTGGAGTGTGTGTGTGTGTTGGCCTGAACTCAAGGAGAAGTATCTAAGCCAGAAATATAACTGTAAGACTCATCAAAGTAAATGGAAGAAGGAGTGCTGATCCAAGAGACACCAAGGGGCAGCACACACACACACACACACACACACACACACACACACACACCTAGAAGATAAAACCAGGTTAAGAGCCAAGCAGCAAGAAAATCTCCAAATGATAAACAGGACTGCACAAAAAAACTAGACATGGCCACAAGGTAGGAACAAATGGAAAACAGTTCAATTCTCACACCGATTCTTCACTCTCTTTTGCTATTAGATATTAAGAAACTTTGCTCTAATGAGTCATCTCTGTGGAAGACTAGTGAATAAATGAAGTAACTAATCACATAGTATGTCAGAAGATGGTGCAATACAGAAAAATAATGAAAGGATATATAGCAAATGCTGGAGATATCTGTAAATTTTAGAAGTACAAAGACTTGACTGCACTAAAAGCAACATTTGGGAAAAGACCCGAAGAGACTATTTAGTTATCTTAAGAACTTTACAAAACATTTAACAAATCAATTTTTTTTGTTTTGCTTTATTTTTGAGATACGGTCTATGGCTGGAACTCAATATATAAACTAGGCTGGCCTCAAATCACAGAGATCCACCTGCCTCTGCCTTCTGAGTGCTGGGATTAAAGG
>CABHPQ010002113.1:14690-41952 GCA_902168405.1 Peromyscus aztecus
CTTTCACATAGGTACATGTCTGGACTCAGGTCCTAATGTTTGAGCTATAAACACTTTAACCACTGAAGAATATCCCCAGCCTTTTTACAGTTTTTTTCCTACTTTTTCAAATTTTATTCAGTTAAAATGTATTGATTTTATAATCATGTAAAATAACTGTTACTTTAAAGTTTATCAGACTCAAACAATTGGAGCTAAAAAAAAAAAAACAGGGCTGGGGAGGAAGGGGAAAGGCTGCTCATAAGGATCTGCTCTGAGGTGAGAAGCCTCAACAATCCCCGAAATCCCTGAGGGTGGGTAGCATCTCACTTTCTGGATGAGAGAACTCTGAGAGCTGAAACAACTAAGCTGTGGACCAGGCTGCCGGGCTCACAGATGAACACCAACCATCTGCCTCCCAGGTACATTGCCGTCTCTGCTCAGGGCGCCTCAATGAACCTTTCATTTCAAATGCACACACACACACACACACATACACACACACACACACACACACACACACACACCAAAAAACAAAAACAAAAGCAAAAAGCCCGAAGCTCAGAATGTATAGCACTATATGCTCACACTGGAAACCAGGAAACATTTCAAATAAATAGCCCCATTGCCACCCACAAGAGACATGAAAAAGAAGAAGTAAAATTAAGGCCCCAATAAAGAGCAGGAGCTGATGGAGTTCTCAACAGAGGGTCACAGCGAAACCAATGAAACAGCCGTTTGATTCCTTTGAACAAACCGAGGAGAGGGCACAGCCAACATTAGGCATAAACTGCTGTCGTCCAAGACCCTGCAGCCACTTAAAGGCAAGGAACGGAAGAGTACAAACCATTTTGTTTAATACTCAGAAATCTGACAGTGTGAAATAAATGGTCCTAAAACCCAACCAGTATGGTTTACATACATGTTTCATGGCCTGAATAGTTATCTATGCGGGCCAAAAGGTCCTTTACAATGAAAGAAAACGAACTTGGAATGTAGAAGAAATCTCCAGCAGGCCCCACAGGCTTCTTTGGAGATTTCTATCATCCATTTATGAAGAATTAATGCCATATTATAAAATCTCTTCTGGAAAAAAAGAAGATGAAGGAATCTCCCCTAGTTTGTCTTATGAGTCTAGGCTATACCAAAACCAGACACAGAAAGAATACAAAAAGAAAACTACAGGCGATTTCTCTCGACCTTCAACATGAAAATCATCAATCAAATATTAATAAAACAAAGTCAGTGTGTAATGGGGATTATACATTCCAGCCATTTGGAATTTATCACTGGGATGCAAAGCTGACCAATATTACAAAATTAACCTATGTAATATGATCTACAACAGGTTGGAGAATAAAAATCTCACATCATGATACCAGCTGAAGCAGAAACACTTACTCATAGATGACATTCTCAGAAAACTAGCACCAGAGGAGAATTTCTTCAACTTCATGAAAGTCATCTATGAAAATCCTATAACTATTACTATAGTTCATGCTATGAATGCTTCTTCCTCTGAGATCAGGACTAAGCAGGGCACATCTACAGTCACTTCCCTTATTCAATGTGACACTGGAAGTCCAACCCACCACAGTAAGACAGAGAGAAAAGTAACAAACACATTAGGTGGAAAGAAACTGTCTACATTTGCAGATGACACAATGGTCTGTCTAGAAAGTCACACACATAAAACTTCTTAGAGCCAATAAGTGAAATTATCAAATTGGTATCATGTACAAATCAATTGCATCCCTATATTCCAGCAAGGAATGTGTAGGAGCAAATTAGAAATGCACTGTTGTCTACAATTACTGTATAAACAATGGAGTCCTTAGGCCATAACTTGACAAAACCCATCCAGGACTAGACACAGTAATGGTGTTGATTCTTCTATGTGTTTAATGTGGACACCATTTTTCTACAGAATTTACATGGAACGATGCAGAACCTAGAACAGCAAAGGCAGTCTCTAAAAGGGGAAGATAAACGGTGGTGTGTCTGCACCCTTAGACAGTGTGCATTGAGACTCTGGAATGGACAGGAGCAGACATGCAGACTGACAGCACCCGGAAGAAGACTCACAACTGGGCCTCACTAATTTTTGAGAATTTAAAGTTAATTCAGTGAAAAGTGGGTTTGTTTGTTTGTTTGTTTGTTTGTTTGTTTGTTTGTTTAACAAAAAGAAGGAGCCTTTATTGAAATCTCAACAACCTGTATAAAAGTTAACTCAAACTGGGTCATGGGCATTATGGTAGTTTGAATGTAATTGGCCCCCATAATCGTATAGGGAGTGGTACTGTTAGGAGGTGTGGCTGCTGTAGAATATTATTTTAAGATGTGCTACACTTGTTTGTGCTGTGGAATATTTGTTTAATGATGCAAAGATGTGTTGCATTCTTTTATGTTGCATTTGTTTAACTCTGTGAAACTGTGTTACTTTGCCTGTCTAAAACACCTGATGGTCTAATAAAGAGCTGAATGGTCAATAGTGAGGCAGGAGAAAGGATAGGTGGGGCTGGCAGGAAGAGAGAATAAATAGGAGAAATCTGGGAGGAGAGGAAGAAGGTGTGAGAGAAGGAGCAGGATGCTAGGGGTCAGCCACACAGCCACACAGCCAGCCACAGAGTAAGAGTGGAAGTAAGATTACAGAAGCAAGAAAAGGAAAAAGCCCAGAGGCAAAAGGTAGATTGGGATAATTTAAGAAAAGTCGACCAGATATAAGCCAAGCTAAGGCTGGGCATTTATAATTAAGAATAAGCCTCCATGTGTAATTTATTTGGGAGCTGGGTCACAGGCCCCCTAAAAAGCAAAAACAACCAACAACATGTGGCCTTGCAGGAGGAAGTGTATCACTGTGGGGGTTGGCTTTGAGGTTTCCTATGCTCAGGATACCGCCCAGTGTGTCAGTCAACTTCCGGTTGCCTATGTATTAACTTGTAGTAGCCGTTCTTCAGCACCACCTCTGCCTGCCCTCCACCATGCTCCCTGACACGATGCTAATGGACTAAACCTCTGAAACTGTAAGCCGCCATCTCCATTAAGTGATTCCCTTTATAAGAGTTGCTGTGGTCATGGCGTCTCTTCACAGCAACAGAAACCCTAACTAAGACAGACATAATATAAATATAATAAAATAGTCAAAATTTAAGACTGGTCAGTTTTTAGACTTGACATGAAAACTAATTGGACTTCCTCAAAGCAAACCTTTTGCTCAGTGAAACCTCACCTTAGGTGAATGAAAAGTCAAGCTACAGATCAGGTTAAAATCTCTACGAACTTTGTATCTGGCAAAGGCTTGTTTTCTACTAAGAGAACTCTTGAATCTCAACTGTAAAAATAGTAATCTAACTAGGAAATGGATAAAAGATACAGTTGCTTTGCATAAGAGTATATGCTGCTCAGAAATAAACTCACAAAGAAACAAAACAAAACAACAACAAAAACATGCTCATCATCCCTATCCACAGGGAAGATGAAACTCAGAATCACATTGAGACGTCATCTGTTAAAACTGGAAGTCAGTGAGAATGCCAAGTGGCAAGACACAGATGAGCTGCAGCCCACAGAGCCTGCTGGACAGATATGAGGTCGTAAATAGACAGCTACCATACTATCCAGCCTTGCTTCCCTCAACATTTATCTCAGAGAAATGGAAAGTGATGTTCACACAAAAATAATACACAAAAGTCCACGGCTATTTCTTTGTAATCATTGAAAATGGGACTTCATTACATAGGTAAAGGGTTAAAGACACATGGCGCATCCACTCCACGGAATCCCCATCAGCATTAAGAAAGAATCCACCGTGGATACACAGAACCCGTGACTTAAGCTGAATGGGGGTTGGGGAGCCCCTGCCAAAAGATTACATAATCTGATGATTCCGTTTATATAACTTTCTTGAAATGACAAAACTGCTCAATAGAGAAGTGAGTTCTTCAGGTTACTGTGGCCTATGGCCACCACAGGAACGGCCTGTGTCTACACTCTGTCAACTTCAGTTGGGATACTGCACTGCAGCTTTTTCCCTGTTCTTCTTAGAATGACATCATTGACAAAAACTAGGTAAAAGGGCACATACGGTCTCTCCACCTTTTCTTACAGTTTTGTATATTTGTATGGATATTGTACAAGTATACGAAAATTAAATGTTTGGCTCTTTTTTCTTTCTTTCTTTTTTTTTTTGGAGCTCTGGAAGGCAGTGTGGTTCACAGACAAGGTCTGCTGCCAGGTGACTGTCAGCAGTCAGTCATGGTAACAGAACATCCCTGGTTTTACATTACACAAGAGCTCCAGGACACCATCCTCATCAACCTGTGTCCAGCGCATTACAGAAATGGACCGCAAGCATCTTGCATCCCTGCACTATGGCCAGCCCACCATCGATGCTGAAGCTGCTTAGACAACTGACGAGTCCCCAGTATTTAAGGGACTGAGCTGATCCTCCTTGGCTCCCAATGTTTCCCCCAACTTCAGTCAGCTCTGGGGCCACCCTTGAGTGTGTTTACTCCTTGAGTAAAGGAGATCTCTGGCGTGTAGACATGCTTGTGTCTGTCCGGTGCTGGTGGCCATTCCTGACCCTGTCAGAGATTCCCCGTGACCTGTGACCTCCCCCCCCCCCCCCCCCCGCAGACCCTTGTCACATGCCAGCTGGGGCCCCTGGGAAGCTGCCACTGTGGCTGTTGGGTAGCCAGGAACAGTGTCTGGAAGGGGAAGAACTCTTTTCCTGGAGGGTAGGGAGTCCTGGACTTATACAAGAGGGGCGGCTCATGGATCCAGCTGGGGCCCACAGCAGGCCCCTCTGAACTGGAGACCATAGCAGTATGAGATCATCTCTCTCCCAGCCTGCCCAGAGCCAGCACATCGGACACCCAGCTGCAGCTGCTGTCCCCAGGAAACCTCTGCCCCTTCCACATTTGTTTTTGGACAAAGAGCCCACAACTTGGACAGGATTCTGCCAGAGATGGGAATCCCCCATCTGTCCAATGGCTCTCCTGCAAGGCTTCCACCTCTTGGACCTCCTCTTGGGGCCTCAACTCCTGGTCTCCATCCTGAAGCAGCAGCTGCAGCTACTTCCTGGCCCCATGCCTCCATCTTCTTTCCGTCACCTCGGGCCTAGTCTCTGGAGGTGAGAGGCCTGGCAAAGGGTCAGGAACAGAGATACCTGCACAGAGCAGGGTCCGGTAGAACCAGAGGAGGGGGTCCTAGCTAAATGGAGGACTCCTGTGCTTTCATTATGGGCTCGTGAGGAAACACAGCTCCCTGAGTAAGGAGCACAGATAGCACTGAGCAGGGTCTGGTGCCGATGGCTAGGCAGGGACGGGCTGTGTGGACACTCGGGCTCTGAGTACCCAGAAGGCCTGTGGAAACAGCTGTGCTTCCCACCTGGCAGAGAGAGGGCTTTGGCTTCAGGCTCCAGCTGACCTAGTTTAGGCTGGTAAATCAGGCCAACAGAAGGATGGCCAAGGGCAGCAGGGAAACGGCCTAAACTACCCTCTCCTTTTCTCTGGCTTAGCTGTGTAGAGCTGGTGACCAGGCCTATGGTGGAGTCCAGGCCGACCTGGGCCGGGAGAGGAGGAGTGGTGTGGGTACACAGCGTGTGCGGATCCCAGGGAGTTAGCAAACTCTCCCTCTCCCCACCCCACCTCTCAGAAGCCCACACCAAGCCACTACTACTACATTCCTGGTAGTAGCGTCACTAGGGGGAACATGCTGGGAGGTGCAGCCCATCTGAGGGAGTTCAGGAAATGACGGTGGTATGGCATAAGCATAATTGTCATACGCTCAGCAATCATTGTTTCCTTTTGTTCCTCATGAGAAAAATGGCGGCCTAGAGAGGGTCATTGCATTAGGATAGGCCAGGACTCAGCTAGGGCTTCTGTGGTTCTGGGCACCAGTCTCTCCAAGGCTGTCCATCTTCCTATGAGTGACATTCTATCAGGGGTTGTCGGGATCTGATTCAAGATGCCCATGTGACAGCTCTGGAAGCATCATCCTTAACACGGACCACTGCTGAATGGACTAAATTGGGAGGGCTCTATGATACGATATGGTTGGAACCATGTTCAGCTGTAAACAGTCAGAGGGCAAATGTTACATAAACAGAAAGGCATGCTGAAAAGGTGGCTGTAAAGCTGGGACAGATGTTTTCGGCTGCACCACTGAGCCTTTGCATCTGTGGTTTGGGCCCTCTGTGTGTGTGTGTTTCTGTGTGTGTGTGTGTGTGTGTGTGTGTGTGTGTGTGTGTGTGTGTGCATGTGGCCAGGCCCCAAGACAGCTGATTGTGCTTCTAATGCAGCCAATAACAGTTATTGGCTCCGAGAAAATGCTAGCAATTGCTTCTCTCTCAATGTCTTCTCAGGAAGAGCCACTGGGCAGGTTGGTCAAGAGTGGCTGAGTTCTCAGCAAGTGAGGTTCATGGGTGTGTAGGCCAAGGCTACTGCAGAAGCCACACTGGACACTCCAGGGCTGGTTCAGTAAGGCCTGGTCACCACATGGTCCCGGCTCCTCCTCTGGGACCTGCAAACATTCATGTTACTGAAGCACATGTGACTGCTTCTGCTCCAGGTCTCTGTCCTGGAGTCCCCTATATGATCTCATCAAGGCCAAAGGTCTGCTTGGGATGGGGAGTAGGTTCCCACTTGAACACTTGTGGGCTCTGATTTCCCCCTTACCTACTGGACTTTGTGTGCTGGCAAGAGAGGTCCCGGCCCGAGGAGCTCCCCTCCTGACAAAGGAGTTGGAAAGGCTACAAGACTTGACCATATCACCACTGCCAAAGACAATGTTCTGGATGGTCCACATGTGGAGATGCCTGCCAGAGAGCTCAGTCCTCGGCCAGAGTCTCTCTGTTGAAGCTCAAAGGAGCCTGGGAAGAGCTGAGGGCCAGAGCTGGGCCACCTCAGACTCGTTTACACTCGTATTCATGCCCTCGGCACGTGACAGGGGCACAGCTGGCGCACAGCAGAACATCCACAGAGGAGTAGATTGGCCCATGCCAGACCCTACTACCCAGATCTGCCAGCAGAAGCCTTCTTCATGAGCTTGGAGTTATAAAAGATGATAGAGCACCAGTCGGCTCAAAGGGAAACGACAATGATTCTCTTTAATATGAGAAGACTCATTTTAAAGTTTGGAGAGAAGCTTCATTGAGAGTGAGAATAAGCTGGTGTGGCGGCCCGTGCCTTTGATCCTAGCACACATGTGGATCTCTAAGAGTTTGAGGCCAGCCTGGTCTACATAGTGAGTTCCCGGCCCGCCAAGGATCCTGACTCAAAACAAAGAGTGGGAAGGGGAGAGATGAAACAGAGACAGAGATCAGAGAGGAGAGAGGGAGACCAAGAAAAAAGATGGTGGGGGGAGAACAGAGACTGGACCAAATCCCCAGTTGGTCTCCCTGAGAAGTCTCAGACCAATCTTTAGAACAAAGGAAAAGTCTGAATTCTTACCACTCTTTAGGGGTGGCTGGGAGCTTCACGTTTTGTGATGTAGTTCAGCATCGTGTGTATCACATGGAACATGGAAGAGCCTGGTAGTGGTTAGGATCATAAACCGAGGGCTGCTGTTATGCCATAGCACAAACGGCTTCTTAACTCTGTCCCAGAGACAAGTGTGGAGGCAGGTGGCCTGATTTCTGTAAGCCACAGAATCAGGCTTACATGTGCAATCCGTGTTTTAGTGCTAGGGAGTGGGTTTCGGTGGAGTCTGCTCTGGAATCACGGTATTCCACCAGAACAGAGTCACAGCCTCCATCCTCCAGAGGACTCCAGGACTGCGTGTTTCAACACAGCTCACTGTCACAGGGGAAGGGAACTGGAAGAACCAGGTGCTACCAGTGGAGTTGGCAGTGGACGTGAGAGTAAGGAGGCAGAAAGGTCAGTAACCTCCGGGAATAGGTCAGCTCTTTCAAAAACTTACTGCGTAATTTTTAAAATTACACAAATTGAAACTTGAAAAGTAGGTCACTCTGGATACTTTTTGATGATATAGTGGGTGGGATGAGTATCTCTTACACTGAAAACCTGGACAAAATACAGAATTAATTTTCTAAAGTGCATTAAAGATTTAGGAAAAAAGGAAGAGACTATTTAATCCTTGAAATGCAAGCCAAGAACTGTTAGCATGAGGGAGTTTGCCAAAAGAGGTGAACTTGAATTTGTGAATTTCATGACTTCCTGATGGACCATGGATAGAAGTCCTAGTCCATGAATGGCCCAGATTTCTACAGGAGTCCTGATTGTGCCAAACCTGACTTAAAAGCTAGAGTGGAAATAAATCTGCCTCTCCCAGTCAGGAACAAGAAAAGCAGCTGCCCTGGACCTCAGTACAGAGAAGACAGGCAATGAAGCCCTTGAACAGAAGCCTGGTCTCCATGCAGGATCTAGCCTTAGCTCACAGGATCAGGGGAGACAGGCAATGAACTCAGTGAGTCTCCATGCAGGATCTAGCCTTAGCTCACAGGATCAAGGTAGCTTAAAACCCTCAAGCTGGCAATTTGATTTCTAATGATGTTCGTAGAAAATGAGAGACAACCCTCCACCTTGTGCTGGGGTTTGCACTAGCTCTGCAAGAACCTTACCAGTGAGCTACATTCCAGCCCTGTGTTATTCTTGCTACAGTATACTCATGTGTACACACTCTTTTCTGTTTGTTTATTGTGTTTTGTTTTGTTTTTTTCAAGACAGGGTTTCTCTGTGTAGTTTTGGTGCCTGTCCTGGATCTCATTCTGTAGACCAGGCTGGCCTCGAACTCACAGAGATCCACCTGGCTCTGTCTCCCGAGTGCTGGGATTAAAGGCATGTGCCACCACTGCCCAGCCTCTTTCTGTTTATTTTAAAGCCTGGTCTCACTATGGTATCCTAGGCTGGCTTTGAACTTATGGTCCTCCTACCTCAGACTCCTGAGTTCTGGGATTATAGGCACGAACCACCATACACAACTTGTACTTATTATATGTTTGATGTGTATAATGATTCTTTAAATGGTCACTCTGAGTGCTCTAGATATATAAAACAACTTTTACATTATCTATTTTACAAACCATTAAAGGACCCACCACTTCAGACAATGCAAAATGTTCGGACAATTTATCCCACTGTAATGGTCTTATTGTGTGGCATATCAGGAATTCTACAAGTTCCATCACACTGGCAACCCCATAACACATGGCCCCATAACTCTACTCTCAGCATTTCCTGGTTTCCATTTTCTTTCCTTGAACATCTGGCTACTGTCCCTGACAGTAAGCTTTCAGGCAGGCCATCTATTGTGGTTTGAATGTGAAATGTTCCCCATGAGCTCATGTGTTTGAGCATTTGGTCCCCAGCTGGTGGTACTGTTTGGGAAGGTCGTGGGACCTTTAGGATGTGGAGCCTTGCTGGAGGAGGTCAATCACTGGAGGTGGGCTTGGAGTTTTTCTAGTGGGGTCCCATGTCTGTTCACTCTCTGATTCCTAACTAAAAGTGCAAGGTGGAAATCAGACTCAGGTCATATTTACAATTCAAGCACTTTACAGACTAGGCCATCTCTTCAGTCTGAGGGCAGAATTCTTAAGAGAGCCAGAATAGGGTAGATGATAGACAGATGGTAGGTAGGTAGGTAAGTAGGTAGATAGATAGATAGATAGATAGATAGATAGATAGATAGATAGATGGAGGGAGGGAGGGAAGGATAGATGGATGGGGAGATCTGAAGTGGGTGTGAGGTCACCCTATTGCAGGGCTGAAGAACAATGATATTCCCACCATACAGAGCCTACCAATAAATACTGAAGATTTTGTTTTGCTTTGTTTTTAGTTACTTGAAAATTTATTAGAACTGCTGTTTCCCTCTCTCTTGGTCATGACCCTTTTTTGTTCTCCTGGTTTCTGTGGTTATTCCAGATTATATACTCAACATCTGAAGATCTGGATCTGGCAGCTACAGCTGAGAGAGAATATGTGACATTTGTCTTTCTGAGTCTGGGCTCCCATACTCAATATGATATTTTCTAGTTTCATCCATTTATCTGCAAATTTTATGATTTCATTTTTTTTTAGAGCTGAATAGAATTCCATGGTGTATATGTACCACATTCTCATTACCCATTTGTCAGCTGGAGAATATTTCCGTTGTTTGCATTTTCTGGCTATTATGAATAGAGCAGAAATGAACATGGCTGAATAGGCATCTGTGGAGTAGGTATCGAGTCCTTTGGGCATCTACTGCACCACAGATTTATTTTTACTTTTATGAAAATTTTCCACATTGGTTTCCAGAGTGGCTGGATGAGTTTGCAACCTTCCAACAGCGAATGAGTATTCCTCCTTCCTCACACCGTCTTCAGGGCTTGTTGTTGGTTGTTTTGCTGATCTTTGTCTTTCTAACTGTGCTGAGATGGAACTTCAGAGTTATTTTGATTTGCGTTTTCCTGATTGCTAGGGACAATGAACATTTTTGAGATGTTTCTTAGACATTTTTTCTCCTTTTGAGAAAACTCTATGTTCAGATCCATAGCCCATTTTTTGAATTGGTTGTTTGGCTTTTTGATTTTTTTTTTTTTAGTTCTTTATGTATTCTGGATAGTAAACCTGTCATGTATATAGCTGGCAGAAATTCTCTCCCATTATGTGGGCTTCCTCTTGACTTGATTGATTGTTTCTTTAGCTGGGCAAAAGCTTTTTAGTTTTATGATGCCCCACTTATCAATTGGTGGCCTCAATTCTGGACAAATGGAGTCCTAATCAGAAAGTCCTTTCCTACACCTATATTCTGTAGGGGAACTGCCTATGTTTTCTTCTATCAGTTTCCATGTTTTAGATTTTTACATTTAGGCCTTTGTTGAGACCAGAAGATACCATGCAGGCTTCCAAGGAAGGGAAGCAACCAGTAGTCCCACACAGTTACAATGCCCATGAACTAAAACAGAGCCCAACATCGTATGATATCCTAAGAGTGCAATATTGGCATGCATACCTTGGTGGTAACCAACAGCTCTCTAATTGGACTTCTGGCTGATTCAACAAGATGGAGATTATGGCAGGTACCAAAAACCTAGCCAACACCTGGGGCTAGTGAAGTCACAGACACTAGAAGGGAGCCTACAAAGCCCACTTAACTAAACTAGCATAGTTTCTAACCACAATAAAATATTTATCCTTATACCCACTAATATAGTTCTCACTCCTCGTCAAAGATATGTCCCCTTGTAATAGATAGAGACCATTACAGAAAACTACAGCTGATCAAAATGCAGAGAGCAAGTGACCAGGTGCTACTCAGCTCCAACTGATACATCAGCAACACAACTTCTGCCCCTGAGGTAGAGGAATCACAGCAGAAGCGGGAGCAGAAACAGAGGAACAAGAAGTTTGCTGTGAGATTGTGTCTCCTAGAAGCGTCAGAGAACTTACACTTATGAAGTTCCATAATTGTTGTCTAAACAAGACTCGACCACAGTCGACATCAATCGACATACTAACAGGGAAGGGAGTGTATCCGGAAACCTCTACCTTCGACAAAGAACTGCAGCCCACTGAGCAATGCTGAGAGTGAGAGAAATAGTCTTCCCTAGGAAAGACACCACAAACTGGTTACCTAATCCCATGTAGCCATGCCTGAAATCATATACATCCAAGTAACATATTATGGACTGAACTGGTTGTATACACATATTTAGGAATGTGTGTAACAACAATTAAAGAAATAGAGGCCCTAAATTTGAGACAGACCAAGGGGATAGGAGTGCATGGGATCATTTTTCATAATAGTGCTTATTCTAATCTGTGAGTATGGGAGGTTTTCCTATTTCAGGTATATATATATATATATATATATATATATATATATATATATTGAACCACACTTGCATTTCTAGAATGATACTAAGTTGGTCATAATCTTTTTTATATAATTTAGGGTTCAGTTTGCCTATATTTCATTGAGAGTTTTTGTATCTATGTACATCAGAGAGACTGGCCTGTAATTTTCTTTCTTGTTGTTTATTTGGTTTCTATATCAGGGTAATACTAGATTCATGAAGAGTTTGAAAACTCTTTCTTTCTTTTCTATTTTATGCAATAACCTGGGTAGTATTGATGCTGGTTGTTCCCTGAGTTGCTGGGAGAAGTTTTCAGTGAATCTGTCTGGTCCTGGGTTTATTTTTAATAGAACGGCTTTTTATTATTGCTTCAATTGTTGCTGGCTATGGATGTTTTAAGCTATTGATTTCATTCTGGTTTAATTTTGGTTATGTTGTGTGCATCTAAAAATTTATCCATTTCTTTTAGATTTTCAAACTTAATGGTGTAGAGGTTTTAAAAGTATGTCCTTAGGATTTTCTGAATTTCATTGGTATCTGTTATACTCTCTGATTTTTCATGTCTAATTTTATTATTTTGGGTCTTTTCTCTTTCTTTTGGTTAATTTGGCTAAAAGGTTTATCAGTCTTGTTTATCTTGTCAAAGAACCAGCTCTGTTTCATTGATTCTTTGTATTTTTAAATTTTGTCATTAATTTCAGCCTTGGTTTTGATAATCTCTTCCAATCCACTGGTTTGGGATGCTGTTTTCCCAAGGTCTTCCTGTGCATCATCAAGTTATTAATTTGAGAACTCTTGGCTTTTTTATGCAGATAGTTAGCACTATAGATTTTCCTTTTAGGACTGTCTTCATTGTATCCCATAGATTTTAGTATATTGTATTTTCACTTTCATTCAATTCTCAGAGTATTTTTTAACTCTCTTTCATGATTTGTTCAGTGACTCAGGTATCAGTAGTTAGTATGTTTAGTCTCCATGAGTTTGTGTACTTTCTGTAGCTCTTGGTGTGTGTATCTTGTGTCCTACTTGGTTGAACTCATACATTACAAGAGGTATTTTTTATTTTCACTTGCCTACTTTTTGCAGATTCCTTAGGATTTTGTACATATGTGTATGTGTGTGTTTCTGTATGAAGGTCAGAGGTCAATTTGGGGTGTTGTTCCTCAGGTGCCTCTCATCTTGTGTTTTTGAAACAGGGTCTGTCACTGGCCTGGGACTTACTGATTAGAATATGCTGGTGGCCAGCAAGCCCAAGGGATCTGCCTGTCTCCACTTCCCCAGTCCTATTTTAAAGCATGTACTACCATGCACAGCCTTTTATGTGGGTTCTGGGGACCAAGCTTGGTCCTTAAGCTTGCATGGCAAGTGCTTTGTAGACTAAGCTACGTCCCTAGCCCTTCTTAGATTTTATTTTTAATGTCGACAACCATCTACAATAGAGGCAATTTTATTTTCCCTTCCCAACAGTAACGGTTTTTATTTCCTTATACGTGTGTGTCATGTTGCACAGTCAGAATTACTAGTACAGTGCTGAACAGGAGAGGAAAGAGTGGGCATCCCTGATGTTCCTGACCTTTTATCTAGTCTTTTCTGATTGACTCCAACGTTGAATTCAGTGTTAGCTATAAGAGGGTGTGTGTGTGTGTGTGAGAGAGAGAGAGAGAGAGAGAGTCAGAGACAGAGAGCACTTGAAAGTTGAGGAAATTTCCTTCTAATTCTAGAACAATTTTTCACGAAAAGGCACTGAACCAATTTTCTGTTGTCACAAAAACACACATGGCCCAAACTTCGCTGTCTTAAATATTTTAAAGCGCAGGGCCAATGACATTTGGGACACTCACTATGTCATGCAACTATGGAGTTCCAGAACATTGTCATCATCCACGGGGAAACCCATTTCTGTTAAGCAGTCATTCACTGCATCCTCTCTCCCTTGCGGAGACTACTGTTTTCCCCCCTGGGGCCGTGGGGGAAGGATGGGTACTGTCAGTGCTGCTCAGGCAGTAAAGGGCTGCTCCAAGATCACATGGACATGCATTTATCGCTTGCTATAGCACCTTGGTCACTGCTCGCTTCAGCCCACTGCCCTGTCTGGAGCTAGCTGGTTGGTGGGGCCTCTGTCCTGGGATAGGGCCCATATGGAGCCAGAGGCCAAGCTGGTCAAGAGACTCAGAGAAGTGGGGAAACTGAGGAAGCTGAAACTCCCTGCTAGCGGTCAGAGACAAGATCCTTCCTTCCCTGGAAAGAACAGACTGTGTCCTTCATACGCGGATTAGCAATGTCCCAATTCCTGCCTGCCCCAACCTCCTCTAGGGCTTGGGGACAAAAACAGGCCACTCGGGGCTTCTGTCCTGCCCTAGCACTTCTCACTGCTACCCTGTAAAGTGTGAAGAAAGACATTGCCATTCAGACTTAGGGTACCAGTGCCCACAGCCTTACACATCCCTAGCAGAGTCCTTCAATCCTGTCTGTTAGCCATCGCAGCCACCAAGGCCCAGCAGCTACTCACTAGGAGCAAGAGGCACCGTTTGGAGGATTTTCTGTCCAAGGCTCTCAGCTACCGGATTCCTGCTTGTCATGGTAAAGACTGGAAGCGACTGGGGGCGATAGTTTCTGTATGTTCCTTTCCCCCATTTGATACATTTTTCTTCACTCAGTAATCTCTTTAAAGAGCTGTAAGCTTCTAGTGAAAGCTAGCTACCATGTACATTCTCAGGAACCAGAGCGGAGCCCAGCATGCAGACTGTGGACCCTGTGGGTCTGTTATAAGACAGATGGACTGGATGGTAAGAGATAAGAACCTTGTGGTTAATCTGGAAAGGCTGATTATTACCTACAAGTTGCACACGTTACAATCTTGATGTCACGGGTACGCTTGGGAAAGGAAGAAAGACAAAGTTTAGTGTGGCACAAACGGCAGATCCCTGGGGACTCCTCATATGGAAGGAAAGAAAAAACAATATGAACTGCGTGGGGAAGTCTTGCAAGCCAGCACTGGCTGGGCTAGCATTTTATTGTCTGGGCTAGCGTTCCCGGCTGTGCATAGCTCCATGCTGCCCATACCCCCCCACTTTTCAGAGCCTCTTTGGCTAAGGAGAAGGTGGGGGTGGGAACAAGCCACTTCTCATTTTCTTTAACCAGCCCAAGGAGAAACAGAGCCTGGGTTTCTGAGAGTCTCATAATTAAATGAATTAAAATGTTTTCCTTCATGGTGACTTTGCCAACGCCCATCCACCCCTCTTTGGCCCTGTTCCCAGAGAATGGTAGAGCTGGGAGGATGCAGAGTGACATGTTGGCTCCAAGGGGTGAGTATGGTGCCTCCAGAGCAATTAGCTTATGCATCATCATTTTGGGGAGAGATTTATGGCTCGCCCTCAGAGCATTCCAGCCCAGACCTTCTCAGCCCAGATCTCTTTGCTGGAGACGTTCCTGGAAGCGGAAGCTGGGTATTAATTCCAATCACAGTCAGATGGGAGCCCATTCATAAGATAGCTGTCCGCAGGCTCCTCTCCTGTCACTCTTGCCTGACCTTGGGCCACCAGCGCTGTCAAAGAGGCAAACATGGGTTCAACTGCAGCCTTCCCGGCAAGCCTAAGTGGCAACAGGGGAAGGCACACAGAAGAATGTGATGGGATGGCCCAATGGCTCAGCATCTCTAGTCTGGGTGTCATCCTCAGTACCCTCTTCACATTCTTCTGGCAGGAAGTGATATCCAAAGGGATGATGCCTGAGGTCCGGAGTCTCCCAGGCCCTAGGATCACCCTTTTACCTAGTTTCTGGAGTGCTCCCTCTTGTTCTAGAGCTGCAATCCATTTTTGGATAAGCCAGAAGCGTGATCACTCAAGCCCCTGAAGGCCAGGTAGCTGGAAAACCAACACCCACTCTATGACCCATCATGCTCCCCTTCTGACCAGAGGCCACAACTCCTGGGATTCCATGATGGGCTTGGCTGTCAGTAACCTGTATACATCCATTAGAATGTGTGCAGATGGATGTTGCTCACAATGCCACAACCCCAAGGACTAAATATAAACCCTAGGAAGCAATTACCCAGGTATTGATTATGGATTAGGCTAACAACATTCCTAATTACATCTAAAGATGTGTATCAATGCACCAGCCTGTTAATGGCTTGCATGAGGTATTAAGGTTGCTAATTAGGATAAACAGCAGGTTTATCACCAGCTGTAATTTCCAGGTCCCTGGAGGAAGGACATAGCTTTCCTCTCCACAGCCTGAGCTTTCCAGGGATCCAATGGCAGAGGCCTAATAGGCTGTATCCATCACACTCAGTCTCAAGTCTCCTCTCATCTGGCAGCTTCTCCCTGTGTGTCTATTGCCTTACATGAAGGGCTGGGGTGGGTGACATAGGGCTGGTTGCATGGCCCCAGAGCTCTTAGAAGAACGGCTCTGTGACAGGCATCCCTAAGGAGGTTTTGGTCCAGACATAGCAGACAAGCAGAGATCCTTAAATTCCTGCCAGTGAGGAGGAGAGATTTCAATAGAGCAACTGTCTGCATCCTTTGTAGATATATGGGGGTGCAATGGGTCGAGGAGAAGCAGGGTGCTGGCCCATCCACAGTGCCAAGAATAGCTCTCAGTCAAGGACTGGACCACTGTCTTCAGGACAGGAAGGTGGGCAGCATCAGCCTTCATCTCTGTGGTCTTTAGGGACTACCTCTCCCCTTCTTGGCCCTGTTCGTTTGTCTGTCTGTCTGTCTGTTTTGCTCAGAGACACCACTGAAAGCCTTATCTGTCTCCCCCTGTGGGGCCAGAAGCCCCTCTGCTCACTGAGGCCCCTCCTGGTCAGCCATGACAGAAGGTTAAAGACCACCTTTGTGCTCTCAGACTACAAGCTCAATAAACAGTGATAGTGGAGATCTACTTTGGTAAGTGTTATCATATTTCTAGTCATTTTATCAGAGTTCTATAGTTATTTATTTGATTTTTTTAAGTCTCTGGACTTTCTATATAGTTTTGGTTGTACAGGATTCTAGTTACTTATTTATGTTTAATATCTTTTAAATTGTGCATGTCGGGGGGGTGTTGCTTATGAGTGTAGTGCCCACAGAGGCCAGAAGAACAATGGATCCTCCAGAGCTACTGATGTGGGGGGTTGTGAGCCACCCAGAATGAGCACTGGGAACTGAGCTTGGGTCCCCTACAAGAGCGGCATGTGCTCTTTACCACTAAGCCATGGCTTCAGGCCTAACATCTTTTTATTAATAGAATCATTTCCTCATGATATTTCTTTTTAATTTGCTGTAATTTAATTACATCCTGAATACATGAATATCTTTTTGTCAAAACCTCAGACCTTATAGATAAAGTCAAATCCTCCTTTCCCACATCCTTACAATGTAATTAGCATGCATGCCTCTGGCATTCCTTGTGGCTTTGTGTCTCTATAGGCTGTACACTCACAGAAACGCAGAAGGTTGTGGGGGGCATCTCACTCACATGACGTCACCTAACTGGACATGTCATCACTTAGTGGTTTGGCTGGTGCTCGAGACACACCATACATAATCTGCTATGAGTTCTACAAGGGGACAGTGGAGGTCACACCTGCCTGCAGAGGTACAGATGTATGTGGATGGCACGTGACAGCCAACTCTCCTTAGAGAAATCTGTCAACATGGAAAAGGGGGTGGGCAGGCTCTTTCCCTGTATTCCCACTGTCCCAAACCTCAGGTGCTGCCTTTGCTGAGGCTAGACTTGGAACTTCCACCTGTGGCCTCAGACTGGGGGCAACTGGGGGTTTGGAGGCTCCCTATTGGCTCTCTTCCAGGCTTCCACCAACCCTACAGAGAAAGCAGTGGAAAGGACAGGTATCTGAGCATTTGGCCCAATGCAGGGAGGGGAACAAGAAAACCTTCTTCAATTTCTCCTCAACTAGTGACATCAGCGGATGATATCACCAGACCCTGCAGGTGGAGGGTGTGAGAAGTTAAAAAAGCTCCAAGGTGGGGGTGGTGACAATGGCGTCAGCCATGCAGACAGTGCCAGGAATGCTCACACTGAACTCTGGATAGCACAGAAGGGACAAACTTCATGCAGCTGTCTGAGATTGCAACCCCAGCCGCATGCTCAGGAACATTGAGTGCTCTGGTCAGGCAGCATGTGACATTGCAACCAGGCAGTGACCTTGGTTTACTTTTGTGTCGGGTGCTTACAGGTGTCCTTTTGAGGTCTGGTCAGTCACCTGCATACTCCCACAGAGAAGGGCTGGATCTCAGTCTGTGGTGGTCCTGGATGCAAAGCCTGCTGACCAAGTGAAGTGCCCAGCTGCACACTCAGGCCTGGTCAGAAACTCCGGGCCTGGGACAGTTTTACTTTTCCTTAAAGCAAATGGCAGTCACCACAGCCTTCGGGCTAGCGTATGAGAACTAAGGCAACTCTGCACTAGGTGTAGGACCCAAGGACAAAATTAGCATCCAAGTGGTGGAGAGCATTCCTCTTCGATTGCAGGTGGCTTGCAGGAGGTGTCAGCCCTGGAGACTGAGAGGAGCTAGTTGTCCGTGCTGAAGCACTCACTGCAGCTCCAGAGCGCCAGGGTGACTGGGATCGAACAGCCTGCAGCTGCTTCCCGACAGGAAAAAGAGATTCAGCGAAAGGAAAGGGAAGTACCAGGGAGCCCCATCCTACTGCTGACCACCCGCTTCACTGGCATTCCCAACAGCTACTGGCATGCAGCAGCTCTGGTGGCCAGCCCTGAGGACCAACCACACCACCATAGCTGTTCCGCCTTCCAGACCATTCTTTCACTGCCTTGACCTCCAATTTACATGTGAGGTATGGAGAGATCAACATTCCATTTCCCCTTCACACACTGACAGCTTTTCTGGATTTCGAGTTTTGGTGAACTAGAGAAAAGATTCTGAGAAGCTCTGCAGAATCCCTTACTTAGCTAGCACTTTTTTTTTTTTTAACCACTGTGCCTCCTTGGACCTCCCTCTCAGCCCCAGGCAAGATACCCTGTACCCACTGCTATTCTTCTACCCTCCTTTTCGAGACGTAGGCCTAGCTCTGTGTGCACCTGAGCTCCCCGAAGCTTACCTCAGCCTGGTCAGCTGTCCACACCATGCCCTCACAGAGGCCTGCAGCCTGACTGTCACTCATTCTCCAAACAGCCCATGTCTGGGTTCCGGGCTATAGTTCCAGTGTTCCCCTGACAGGGGCGCTCACTCTAATTCTATCCCTGCATTCTAACTCCTAAAGAACCAAGGTCAGCCCCGATCATGGCAACTCCACTCCCCGAGCAAGTATTTTCAGGCCAGAGTCAGGCAGACTTAATTTCCAGACCCCCTCCTCACTCACGGGCTGGTCTGTGCTTTTGTTCAAGTGATGACAATGTCACTTCAGAAGCTTCAGAGAACATGGTCCACCATCAGGAAACACGCCCACTCAGAACCACCAGCTGCTGTTCACACTCTTACCATGTACGCATACAGGGAGATGGTCTGAAAGGGTGCACCCCAGAGGCATTGCTCTGTTCCCTAGGTGGGGCTTCTGCCTGGTGTCAATGGACAGGGAAGCAGACAGCCTTCTGGACATCCAGAGTTGAGGATGTAGCCTTCCAACAGAGCCACCTGCTACAGCCGGACAGATTGACGTAAGGAAGGTGGAAACACTCTGTTCCTGGCCTTGGCTGACCAGCAGAGGAGGATTGAGAAATGTGTCTGGCACTGAGGATGCTGGAGAATGCATAAGTAGCCAGCTCACTTACTGGAAGCAAAATGATCTAATCCGCCAAGCCAGCCTGAATCTTAATGGGAAGGCCGTGCAGCAGCAAGGGTGGGAAGGCTGGAAAGAGAGCTTCTCTGTGCCCAGGCTAGAAGCTTGGCTATGGCCAGCTCTTGTGGCCATCAGCCACTTGAACTGCCCGGGAAAGGCAGAGGCCCTTCCAAAACAGTGGTGGTTCTGGAAATGTCACTCTGTCACCCAGGAGCTACCTTGTAGGACTAAAAATGCATGCAAACAGGGAGCAGGACTTTCAGTGAGCACCTGAGTGGGCCTGGGCCTCTCACGCCTGCTGTCCTCTGCCAAGAAGGTTTTGATGATTGCAAATCCACTACGTGCTTTGCAGAGAATATCATCTCTTTTTTTTTCTTTGCTGTGGCCACAATATACATTTGTCCCCAATAAATAAATCCAAAGGAGACATAAACTGGGCGGTAGTAGTGCACACCTTTAATCCCAGCGCTCGGGAGGCAGAGTCAGGCAGATCTCTATGGGTTCAAGGCCAGCCTGGTCTACAGAGTGAGATTCAGGACAGGCACCAAAACTAAACAGAGAAACCCTGTCTAAAAACAAAAGAGAGAGAGAGAGAGAGAGAGAGAGAGAGAGAGAGAGAGAGAGAGAGACATGAAAACTTCTTGCAGTCCCTCATGCAAGTTCACACAGTGCAGGAGCATCACATGAAGCTTTTCAGCAGCCCAGATACCTTCTCTTCTTTCCCCTCTCACCCCTTCATACATACATACATATATATATATATATATATATATATATATATATATATGAATGAACACACAAATACAGTTTTGCTATATAATCTAGGCTGGCCTCAAACTCACTGTCCTCCTGAGTGCTAGGATTACCAGAACGTAATGTCCAACTTGTGTTCTGCATTCCTGATGAGTTCCAAGGTGATGCACTTGAAATAGAAAGATCTTGCTAGGTGTTTTTTAGATATGTGCATACATTTTATTCTAATATATCTCTTTAAAGTACATGCTTTTTAATGATCTGACTCTATTCAATTACTTGTTATGACTCCCTTCATCAACATTAAAAATATTCTTCACACCTAGGCATGGTGTGTGCATGCCTTTAATCCTGGCACTCAGGAGGCAGAGACCGGTGGATCTCTGTGAGTTCAAGTCCAGCCTGGTCTACAGAGTGAGTTCAGGACAGTCAGAGATTCACAGAGAAACCCTGTCCCAATAAAAAAGGATATATATATATATATATATATATATATATATATATATACATACATACATACACTTCAGGAAATGGAGAGATGGCTCAGCAGTTAAGAGTACTTGATGCTCTTCCAGAGGACCCCAATTCAGTTCCAAGCACACACATCAGGTGACTTACCACTACCTGTAACTCTAGCTCCAGGGGAGTTGACAGCTTCTACAGGCAACCACATGCATCCCTATACATACTCATAAATAAAAATGAAAGAAATCTTTTAAAACTATACTCCAATAATAATTAATAGCTATCCAGAATTCCATTGGCTCTAAATTTTAGTGTTTATTTAACCAATGCCTTATTATTGGACTTAAGTTGTTTTCAAATTTTTCTATGATAAACAGCCCTAGCAAAGCTAAACATTTTGCTGTTCACACTTTGTGGTGTGTGTGTGTGTGTGTGTGTGTGTGTGTGTGTGTGTGCACGTGCCTGTGCAGGGACCGAATCAGAAGACAACTTGCAGGAGTTGGTTCTCTCCTTATACCATGAGGGTACCAGATATTGAACTCAAGTCAGCAGGCTTGACAGCAAACACCTAATCTGCTGAGCTGTCTTGTCAGCCCCAAACTAAATTTTAGTCTATATCTTTAATTATTTCTTCAGAAATTTAATAAAATTAAATGCATGTAAGTTTAAGGCTTCCTCTGCATATTATTAAACTTCTTTCCAAAAATATCTACCAACTAACACAGTTGCCAACAGTGACCCAATCACTCTTGTTAAAACAATTCTCCACAGCAGTAAAATCAAATGACCTTGCTACTTGAGAAGTGGCATGCATTTTCCTAATAAATAAAAGCATAGGATCTCACTCTTTCACTTATTACATACCCACTTAAACTTCCTGTGCAATGAGACATCACTACGGGCACTCAAGAGGGCAAATGCAAACCCAACTGAAATCCGTCAAGAAAAGAACAAAGAGTGTGTAAAAATGGTCTACCTGCCCAATTTTCTCCAAATACTCTCAGGTCTCCACAGAGTGAGTCTTGGGAACTCTCTGCTGCTGTAATTTATTGATGAAAAACCTGAAGCTAGATGGCAGTGTGACCTGCCTGGTAACTGGAAGGTGGTCAAGGTGGTCGAGGTTGCTCTCTTCCTTTTCCTCTCCCATTTCTGCCACATGTGGTTGGTACCCCTCTCAGAAGGACATCCATCTCTTCTGATGTCCTACATCCACCGAGCCCAAGGCTGCCCAAGAGAAAAGGAAGCACTTCCCAAGAGTCCAAGAGAGGAGGCTACATGAAGTTGGGAAGGCTGCATCGGAAGGGTCTGGAATGGCCTGCCCTGTGGTAGTTAGCTGGGGGAAACATGCAGCTTGTAGATGGTGCTAGTCCGAGTGTTTAAAGACCCAAGAGGCCCTGGGTGGGAAAGCCTGAGTCAGACTGCACTAGTCTCGGATGCACTTGACTTCTCCGCTCTGAATGTTTGGTGGGTTGAGTGAGCCCAGAAAGGATGTGGACATGCGACTTTAGAATACATTCTCACATGACTGTGTAAGTGAGGAACGGGCTGCCTATGGGGCAGCGCGCCCCTTAAAGATGGTGTCTAGACCAGGACTGGCCTGGGATAGTGACAAAGGGAAGTGAAAGAAGAGATGGCATGGAGGGATCTAAAGCACACCAGAAGGGAAGGAGAGTGGGGGAAGTGAAGAGTCATCAGTCCTCTGGGCATGGACTAGGGGAACCTGGGAAGGCAAGTTTGCAGGTAGAAACACTACACTTACTTTGGGAGCTGACTCTGAAAGGATTCCAAGACAGCCAGGGAGACACTGTTGATAAGAGCGTCAACGTGTAGGTCTGGGGAAATGGATGACTCTGTCTAGCTTCTGCTTCTTTAACAGGTACTTATATAGAGTGTCTTATTTATTTATACATTTTATAGTGAAGATTATAAAATTAAAACAAATAAACAGAAATGCAAGGCCAGTAAGATGACTCAGCAGGCAAAGATGCTTGTGACCAAGCCTGGGGACCTAAGCTAGATTCCCAGAATACACATGGTGGAAGAAGAGAACTCATTCCCCTCCATGCATGGGCAGGCACATGCGTACACATGCACACACATGAAGCTAACAAGTAAACGTCAAAAGGTTTAAAGGGATGCAGACTTATACAGCTTATGATTCTGGAGACTAAGCCCAATTCCTGCGTCTGCTCAGTATCAACTGGGGCCTTCTGCTGCATTATGACATGGTAGAAGGCATGTAGAGGCAGAGGAGCATGTCAAAGAAAGCTACTGTGGTGACAAAGCCACTGCTGTGATAATCTGTTAATCCATTATCCCACGGAAGGATGACTCCATTTCTAAGTGCAGTGTTGCCATAACCAACAGCCACCCAGCATGGCTACACTAGGGACCAGTTTCCAACACATGAACTTTTGGGAATCATTTCAACCACAGTGTGGGTCACTTGCTTTCTGTGAGTCCCTTGTCCTCCATCGAAGCCATCTCCCTTTTGACTTCCCTTTGCCACTGTCCCAGTCCAGTTTTGGTCTGGATTCCCCAAGAGAAAACTGGGGAGGAACCTCTGCACTCCAGGTATCAGAGGAAGCAGAAAGAAAGAAGAGAGCTGGTATGTATGGTACTTCCCAGAATGCACTTGGCCTCCAGGGGAAGAGCATGGGGGGAAAAACAGGAAGAGAAAGGCAGATACACAGCAAGGAGCCTTGGCTCCAGTTCAAGCAGGAACATTTCCTTTTAAAGGACCCATTAAAACTGTAAATGCAGTTTCTCTCTGACCCATGATTTCATCTCCAAGTATCTATCCTCCGAAACCACTTACACAAATGCTTGAATATGCTTTAAAAATATTTCTGGCTTTTTTTTTCTAAGAGAAAAAAGTTAAAGACAACCCCAAGGCTTAAAGCAGCACCTGGCAAGCAGTGGATCTTTGGGAACCATTTGTTTAATGAATGAATGAACTCAATTTCATTAGCCGGGCTATTGATCAATTCCAGAGAGAATCCTGCTGCCATCAAAACTAAGTAGACTTATTTTCAGAGTCTGTAGTATATTGTCATGTGAAAAAAAATCAACTCCCAAAAGCTTAGGGTACATACACGCTCTTATTTGAATATACTCATGTGTGTACATGTGCAAAGATAGACTACGCCCTTACAGTTCTATGCAAGGGTTTTGCCTGGGAAATGTTCTCAGATAAAACCTGTGAAGGACTCAGGGATGTAAGGAAGGGCTAAGGAGAAGAAAGACAAGGTGGGGATGTAGGGGATGATTCTGCCTGGTCCCATGGAGAATGTTGGCCATTAATGGCACACAGAGATGCCCACCTGGAAGCCAAGGAACCAGGCTGCTCTTGTACTATGCTGTCACTGGCTAAGGGTGACCCTGCAAGGTAGGGATGGCATTCAGTCAGACATTTCTGAATAACAGCCAAGGATGGTTTTCCGGGGACAGGTGCTTCTGGGAGGCACCCTGGGCAGAATCAAGGAATCTGCTTAACTCTTACTATGTGCACATGCACGCTTTCAGGCTCACAGAACATGTCTGGAATACAACCCAAGCTGCCACTAAATCGTGGCTACCTCTGAAAATGGAAACCGTGTTTGTAGAGACAATGGAAGCCGGAACTTTTCTATTTTACTTAGTGTATTTATGTACACTGGCTGCACTTACGTTTCTAGACTTCCTAGCTTCATTTGTAATATAAAACCAGTGAGCTGGGCCAGCAAGTGTTTAAGGCTCTTAGACTCTGTAAATGGAGAAGTTGCCTGTGGGATGGAGAGTGAAGAGCCCACTGACTGCTTGGTGGCTGGAAGGGTCTCGTCAAGGAACATGAGAAGCAGTGAAGACAGGTTGAGCACCAGGCAAAAGAGGCAGGAGGTTCCAAATCACTCTTTGCCTCCCAACCCATTCCTGGTGCTCAGTCTCCCACTCACTATAGAATGATTTTCTTTCTTTCAAAACTGATTAGCGAAATGGGAAAGTTAGAGAAGTTCCACCAAAGGATGGCAGTTCCTTTCCAGGAGACAAAGAGTGTATCTTCTCATAAGGGAGGAGGGGGAATTGTCAGGGATTGTAGGTGTGGCTCCCAGGGCATCTATCAGAAAACCCCCTCCCTGCATCGATCAATCACACCTTGAAGGCAAGGTTCCCAGAGGGGAAGTCGATGCTCTGCTGGCAGGCCACAGAGGAGACCTGCCATGGGGACCCGAAAGCCTTTGCAAGCTCTTCCTTTATAAGCATGTTTCCCAGAAGCCAGCCAGCCTTGCCACATCTTCCTCACCATGCCTAGGAGAGCCTGGAGAAGGCTGAGCACCTAGGAGGTGGCTGCAGACAAGGTGACAGGGCTGGAAGTCCAGATGACACCAGTGTCTTCCGCTGCGGTCAGAGAATCACCACTGACACTTCCGCCTGAGCTCCTCAGGGAAAGATGAGATTTGGAAGGTGCTTGACAAATGGGGTCAACTCGTCATTTGAGGAGGACGACTCGCCCACAAATGGCCCTGCAAACCTGAAGATGAAAGTCATGCCAAGGGATGTGTGGTGCTGGCACAAATGAGCTGTCGACGTGCTTGGCAGAAGACCATTCTCAGTCACTCTACAGGGAAGGAGTCGCTGTCCAGGAAACCCTGAGCAGCCAAGGGGAGGCAGCCAAGTGTCTCCTTTGGTGACCAAGCATCTATCTCCTCTAGGGAATGTGGGAAACGTGGGGACAGTGAGGTGCTAAGAGAAAGGGACTTCTCAAACTGGTGAGTGAACACAATAAAGCAAATATGTGTGGTGGCTATTGAATCCTAAACTCTAAATATCTGAATAACTGTAGTTAAGAATAGCAACAGCTGGGACCAGGAAATGTAATAATGCTGGACACCGAGATGGTACGGCGAAGGCCATTCAAGATGACAACCAACCTCAGATTAGGAAAGAAGGCTGTAGGTCACACAGGCAGTTACTGCCTTTCCCAGGTGGTTACAGACTGGGACAGTGAGCATTAAAGAGATTGGGAAGAACTAAAAAGGATTTGACAGAACCCAACTTACCATATCTCAACTACAGGGGATTACAAATAACGACCTCCTCCTTTGTGCCCCATTAGGTTCAGGAACTGCTCTGGATGTTTCTCCATATAGTCTACTATTCTCACACATAACTGATATGCTTCCCCTCTTAGCGCCTGGACTACAAACCTTGGCTCTACCACAACCCAGCCTCACCAGAGCATTGTGAACACTTTAACTGAAAGGATGCAACTGATAAGATAGAACCCAAGCAAAAAATAACCTCATGCATAAATCCCAACGTGGTAATCAGAAACATAAAATATCAAGGCACAATGACTCCTCCAAAATTATTGGTACCACAGTAATATCCACCAACAAATTGGAGATCCCAAAGAACTTGGAAGAGTGATTATAGATATATGCAAAGAAATCAAAGAAGACAAAGCCCTGGATGAATTCCAGGAGAACACAAATGGCTGGATGAATGAAGAAAGTCAGTACAAGATAAAAGAGGAATTCAACAAAGGGATGGAAATATGGAGGAAAAACTGAACTAAAACGCAGGAAATGAAAAACACAATAAGGTGAATAAAAAGCTGTAAGGAAAAAAGAGCCAGAATGGCTGACGTGAAGATGTGGTGGCCGAAGTGTGACATTCAACAAGGGCAAAGGTAAATTTGTAACAATGGGACTTTCAAGATATACAGCACACCATAAAAAGACCAAACCTCAGAATCGAGGCCATAAAAAGAGACGCATTTCATTCAAAAGGCATGGAAAACAGTTTCAACAAGGTCATGGCTTTAGTTTCTGGAAAATCAAGGAAAGAGATGCTATTCCCGGTACAGAAGGCATCTAGGACACACCAAACGGACAAGACTGGACAGGAACCTCGCTCGGCCACAGTATTGATGACCTGCTCAATATACAGAGCCAAGACAGTACTTTGAAAGTAGCTGTATGTGACGATAGACCCCGGGTTAGCAGCACCTGTCCTCAGACAATTTAAAAGAAAGGAGAGCTTGGAGAGAGGCATTTCAAACTCTGAAAGACAACTGAGCAGAGTTCTGGTATGATGGCAGACTAGAGGCTGCCTTGGTCGGAGTCGGTGAAGGAGAGAGTCAAAAAATAAGAAAAAAAAAGTAAGAATAAAGAGAATTTATCCAAAAGAGAGATATCGAGGAAAAGGCTTTGGAAATCTATGAAAGAATACAAAAACATAAATACGAAATCTGTAAAAGGAGAGAAAAAAAAATGAGGTGTATGAATGTGGAGAACGCCATGGCAGCAGTGCCAGACGTACTAATGTGGAGAACGCTATGGCAGTAGAGGATGAATTCACACCCGCAGACCAGCCCTGCCACAAAGTGCAGGGCTGTGTGTCTGGAGCCTGGAATGTCAGGACTCTATGTGCATGGCCAAAGAGGAAAATGTTGTAACAATTCACCTGCTGGACCCAAATCAGAGGCAGAGCTGTCTCCAGCAGGGCTCGAGTAAGACAAGAGATGCAGAGATTTGAAACTGAGTTTTC
>CABHPQ010002113.1:42052-58642 GCA_902168405.1 Peromyscus aztecus
CTCCATAGAAAGGGAAGAGACCCCAAAGTTGGGGCACTCTCACCCCACATCCCTTCACCCCCATTTGTGTCCTGTGCGAGAACACAGGAAGTACAGGGCAGAATGGGAAATGTGTTGCTTCCTCTGATCAAAGCAATGGACCCAGACACACAAACTGTGGAGGCAGTGGTAAGGAAGTCTGAGGCCGAGACACTGTCTGAGGAGGTGTGTGGAACTCGGTGCAGTGTCCTGAGGGACAGAACTCAAGAAAATACTAGGCTCAGACTCTCCCCAGCCAGGAGGAACTGACCTAATAATACTTACTGCAGTTTATTGAACATACCTATTTCATTTTACTGATCATTTGTGCTTATTTATCTTATTCTTTAATCTTTTATTTTAATATTCTATTTTTATATGCATACATATTCTGTTTACTATTAAATTTTTGAAGTTTTTTAATTTAAAAAATTATTTACTGTTTTCTTTTAATATGTACACTTTTGTTTTTTAAAAGTTCAATCAATATCTTATAACTGGTATTAGATTGTGAAACGTCCATATGTCTGTCCTTTTCTCCAAACCTAATAAGCGATCTCTTCTCTGCTGCTCTTCATACTTATAACTATATTATTTTCTTCTTACTTCACCTCTATTCCGTCTTATTCCATCTCTTACTATCCCTTCCTTTCACTATTTAAATATACTACCCTTTCTCCAACCAAGACCCTAGGGCTCCTGTCCATCAGCGTTACGGGGACACAAGTCAAGGGCACAATATCTTCCAATGTAGCTAACATTGAGACTTCAGTCAAATCATCATGTTTGTTACTACAGGTGACTTTTTCCATGAACATAAATGCAAGCCATGACAGCTCACCAGGAGGACTCATAGAAAATAAAACAAATATGAGCCGTGAAGTCCCTGGACTTGTGTTGTGAGACAGTGTTTTCTGTATGTGACAGGAAAGCTGCCCCCATGCAGTCTCAGTAAGGTCACCTAAACAAGATCAGGACAGAGACAACACCAGCTGATGTTCCAGTGTGGGTGTGGGAAATCTCACAAGGTCCCACCCTAGATGAAGAGTTACAGGAACCTGGTGACTTCTGAGAAAGGGAGAATCAGTAGACTAGTCTCTTAACAGGTTATCTAGTCCCAGGAGGTCAGCCCTAAACACATGTACACATGAGCAACACTAAACGCACTCAGCAGCTTGTATGTGTATATGTACATATGTGATCATGCACGCACATACATATACACAACAGTAACAATTGAAGAAGATGTCATAATGTGAGGGGAAAATGGGGGGGTACAGGTGGAGTTGGAGGGGGAAGAAATAGTAGAAATTATATAAATACAGTCCTTATGTACAAAATTCTCAAAATTCAAGTTTTAAAACTTAACTGAAGAATGGATAAAGAAAATGTGGTACATTTACACATAGAGTATTACTCAGTAAAAAACAATGGCATCATGAAATTTGCAGGCAAATGCATGGAACTAGAAAAAAAAACATTCTGAGTGAGGTAACAGACCCAGGAAGACAAACATGGCATGTTCTCACTCATAAGTGGATATTAGATGTAAAGCAAAGCATAAGCAGACTACAACCCACAATCCCAGAGAAGCTAGGTAACAAGGAGGACCCTAAGAGAGACATGTGTGGATCCCCCTAGGAAGGGGAAATAGATAAGATCTCCTGAGTAAACTGGCAGCGTGGGGGGCAGATAAGGGGAGGTGGCAAGAGAACATGAGGGATTGGGATGGTCAAGTTGGGGGGGGACAGAGAGGGAGAACAGTCAAAGAGATATCTTGATAGAGGGGGCCATTATGGGGTTAGGGAGAAAGCTGGAGCCAAGGAAATTCCCAAGAATCCACAAGGATGACCCAGCTAAGACTCCTAGCAATAGCGGAGAAGGTGTCTAAACCGGCCTTCCTCTGTAATCAGACCGATTACTACCCTAATTGTCACCATAGAACCTTCATCCAGTGACTGATGGAAGCAGATGCAGAGATCCACAGCTAAGCACTGGGTGGCACTTCCAGAGTTCTGTCAAAGAGAGGGAGGAGGGATTAAATGAGCAAGGGAGGGGATCCAAATCATGATGGGGAAACCCACAGAGACAGCTGATCCGAGCTAGCTGGAGCTCACTGACTCTGGACTGACAGCTGGGGAACCTGCATGGGACCGAACTAGGCCCTCTGAATGTGGGTGACAGTTGTGTGGCTTCAGCAGTATGTGGGGCCACTGGCAGTGGGACCAGGATTTAACCCTAGTTCATGAACTGGCTTTTTGGAGCCCATTTCCTATGGAAGGATATCTTGCTCAGCCTTGATACAAGGGGGAGGAGCTTGGTCCGGCTTCAACTTGATATGCCATGCTTTGTTGACTCCCCATGGGAGGCCTTACCCTCTCTCAGGGATGGATGGGGGGCAGGGGGAAGGTGAGGGGTGAGCAGGAGGAGGTGGGGAGGGGGAACTGTTTGGTATGTAAAATGGAAAAAAAAAATCTTTAAAATTAAAAAAATTGGGATAATGAACAAAAACTATAAACCAGGAGATACATGCTTCTCAACGGATGAGCAAAGCAAAACAGAGAGCTACAAAACCAGAAGACATCACTCACTACAACCCACGAGATGCCCGTCTTGGGGATGGAAACATAGACCATGAGAAGGAAAATGCCAGAGAAAGATTTCAGAGTCTCACCATGGGTTGAAGTCAGTTTCCAGTCTGTATGACACTCTCCAAGCTCCCGCCGGGGCTAGTGAGCCCCAGACGCTCTCACACCCGGTTACCTTGCCAGAGAGGTCAGGCTGTGGCCAGTGCTGAGTGGCCATGGCCTGCTCTAACTGTCACATCCTTTATTTCAAATGAGTTAAGCAAAAACTAGATATTTCTGTATCTCTACTTTACTGTGAGTTCTGGTGTCTCTCTTTCTAATGTGGCTAATTAAAGAATAAAATTTGAATAATTTTTAATTACAATGATATTCTTCACAGAATTAGACAAAACACAATCCTAAAATTCACATGGAAACACAAATAGACAAAACAATTCTAAGCGAAAAGAGCACAGCCAGAGGCATCCCACTACCCAGCCACAAACCCCACAGAGACGGACAGTGTAAAGCAGCAGGATAGTGGTACGAACCAGATGTGCAGACCAATGGGACCTAATAGAAGACTGCAGATAAACCCGCACAGTCTGGACAGGTTTTTAATGAATGTGTCAAAAACACACACTGGGAAAAAGATAGACTTTTCAATAAATGGTGGTTGCAAAACCAGATATCAACCCACAGAAAAATGAAATTATATCTGTATTTCTCACCCTGAGCAAAAATCAATTCAAAGTGGATCAAAGACCTTAATTTCAACCCAGAGAGGCTGAAATTGCTTAAAAAAGAAAAGAAAAGAAAAAAACCATATTGTGGAAATGCTTCAGGACAGATATTGGCAACACATTTTTAACAGAGCCCCACAAATAGGAAATAGCCTCAAGAGTTGACAAACAGGACTTCAGGTAAAATGGCAGATTAGATGCATTCCCACTGGTACCTGGTGAAAGGAAATAATCACAATAATAAACAAGCGACTCTTTTCCCACAAGGGACAAGGCCTGCAAGTGAACTAAGCCATGGGAAACTGGAGCCCTGAGAATTAGTGCTGGGCAGAGCAGGGTCACAGCCCTCCACATCAGGACCACACTGGCCCAGCACAGCACCCAGAGAACAGCGGAAACTGCACAGAAGGAGCCACTCAAGTACAGCATCACAGGAGGTCCAGGTGGAGGCGGGGAAGCATTGGAAAGGATTACAACCTCTGTCCCCACACAGAGCATGACAGCCAGCTTCCATTCTCCCTTCCCACGCATGGTACAAAGCGGATCCTGCTGGAGTCGTCCTGGCCTGTATCTAAGATCGTTGTCTTGCAAAATGGCACAGTTGTGCCAGCAATTGGCTGCAGAAGGAGTCTCTTTATTTCTTACTTCCTTTAAACGTTTATTTGTGTGTGTGTGTGTGTGTGTGTGTGTGTGTGTGTGTGAAATGTCAAGGCAAAGAGAAATCACTGGAATGGAAGAAATTATAAAGATAATGGGAGATCACCTACAAAATAAATTTTAAAACCCATTATTAAATTCTGAAGTGTGTGTGTGTGTGTGTGTGTGTGTGTGTGTGTGTGTGTGTGTGTATTAGAACTGAGTAATTCTATTTTGAAGAGAAGAAAACAAAAAATACAGAGTAGGGCGAAGAGAAGAATCATGTGTATTGGATTAGAATTAGCTTGTCGGATAGACTCTTAATTTACTGAACTCAACTAGATTCCAGACCCATTTCTAAATGCCAGGCCCAACCCAACTGAACCAAGGCTTCCTTGGCAACAATGGCAGAATGCAAAGTGGGGCATAAATGCACCATGATGATTAATTTTAGGCATCAGTCTGACTGAGTTAGGGGTCCCCAGGGATAGGCCTCATGTAGGGTCTGTCCTCTAGACAAAAACGTCATGTCAAAAGTTGATTTTTCACTGGAAACCCATGAACTATGAACCGATGGCTGAGGGGCCCCCAACTGGATCAGGCCCTCTGAATGGGTGAGACAGTTGATTGGCTTGATCTGTTTGGGAGGCATCCAGGCAGTGGGACCGGGTCCTGTGCTCAGTGCATGAATTGGCTGTTTGGAACCTGGGGCTTAGCAGAGACGGTTGGCTCAGCCTGGGAGGAGGGGACTAGACTTGCCTGGACTGACTCCACCAGGTTGATCTCAATCCTCGGGGGAGTCTTTGCCCTGGAGGAGATGGGAATGGGGGGGTGGGCTGGGGGGAAGGGGAGCGGGGAGGGAGGGGGGGAGAACAAGGGAATCCGTGGCTGATATGTAAAATTAAATTATATTGTAAAATAAAATAAATCCAAAAAAAGTTGATTTTCACTATAAGATGCTGGGTAATGGGATCGGATGGGACCTTTAGAGGGTGATTGGGATCTTCCTTCAGGAGTGGATTAAGCCAGTCATTAACAGATTACAGTGGGTTTTCTGTAAGAGTCGCTTTGACCAGGGCTTGTTGATGTTCCTTGTGTCTCCTCATGTGGTACCCTGTACCATTTTGGAACCCTGTCATCGTCATCATCAAGTTCCTTGACTTTGATCAGAACCATCAGCCAAAATAAGCCTATTTTCTTAGAGCTAGTAAAACACTGTTTTAGAAAAAGACAGCGAGAGTGTCTAGACAGTGTTGAGACTGTGAAAGACTATTGGGACTTATGATGCTGAATATATGTTTACATATAACATGGTCATGAGCCTGTGGTGGCCAGGGAGGGGAATGTGGTAATTTGAAAATGAGATGCCCCTAGCTGGCTCAGGTATTTGAACTCTTGGTCTGTAGCTGGTGGTCCTGTTTGGAGAGGTGATTCAGCCTCCTGGAGGAAGTATGTTACTGGGAGTAGGCTTTGAGAGCTCAGAGTCCTGCTCTTCTTCAAATACACTCTTTCCGCTTCCTGTTGCTATTGCAAATGCAATCTGCCAGCTTCCCGCTGTCTGCTACCATGACTTCCTGATCACCATGGACTCTCCTTCCAGAACCATAAGCCAAGACCACTCTTCCATAAGTTGCTTTTGTTGTGTTTTTGTTCTTGTTGTTTTTAATCACAGTAACAGAAAAGTATCTAATACACATAATTTAAAAAAACCTGCAATTTGAAGTCATGTGTGATGGCACACACCTTTAATCCCAGCACTCAGGAGGTACAGATGGATTCCTGAGTTCAAAGCCAGCTTGGTTCACAGAGCAAGTTCCAGGACAGCCAGGGATACACAGAAAAGCCCCGTCTCAAAAACAAAAACAAACAAACAAACCCCTTCAATTCATGGCATACATACTCTTGAATCATTTATTAGCACCGCATGGCATTTATGGTGCAAATTTCCCATGCTGATGTTACCAAGTACTACCCAAAGCACTGTGGACTCATTGCGTGTGTGATTCTGAATTATTTTCCAGCTATTGTACACTCCAAAATCTTTTGCTGTTGACAAATTTTACACAATTTTATTGACACCCCCCATGTTCAGTTATGACACCCACAATGGGTCATGGCTCACAGTTTAAGGAGCAGGGTTTTTTTGGTTTTATTTGTTTTTTGGTTTTTTTTTTTGTTTTTTTTTGTTTTTTTTTTTTGGTTTTTTGAGACAGGGTTTCTCTGTGTAGCTTTGCACCTTTCCTGGAACTCACTTGGTAGTCCAGGCTGGCCTTGAACTCACAGAGATCTGCCTGGCTCTGCCTCCCGAGTGCTGGGATTAAAGGCGTGCGCCACCACCGCCCGGCAGGAGCAGGGTTTTTGAAACTACCATGTTGCAGTACTCTATACTCATTGTACACACATACATACTGTTTTTTAAGAAATGTAAGAAAGGGACCTGCAGCAAATCATTTTGGGGTGATTTATAATCATTGGTTCACCATCAATGGATGCTCAAACCATTAAATGGAGAAAATTAGGGAATAGATAACCAATATAGATTATTTATTAATCTTAAAGTGGAAAAAAAGATGCCTGCACAATGGAGAACTCCAGCAGATATTACCTTGCTGACTCAAGGTTAATAACATGTACCGGGACAAGTCAGTGTCAATTGTTTCCCTAAGAAAGACATAGTGTCACTTCAGTTCAAAGTGTATAACCTAAATCTAATCACGAAAGAACATCAAACTAAAAAAAAAAAATGTTCTACAGAACTGGCCTGTACTACTTGGAACTGTCAAAAAGTCGATGTGAAATTAGATAATTGTATTAGTTTGCATAAGTGACTGTCCTTGTTTTAAAAGACAGGGTGAAATTCCTGGGAATGATTGTGATGTTTGCAGTTTTTTTCTCTAATGATTCAGAGAAAGAGGGAGGGAGGAAACAGAGAAGGAGAAAGGGACACAGATAGAGAAAGGGGGAGGGAAAGGGAGAGGAGAGAAAAGGTGAGGAGGAGAGAGGGAAAGACGGGGGAGAGAAAGACTACTGAGTGGGGACCTTGTCAGTCTTGCTAAGCTTTTTCAGACAGTGTCTCCCTCTGTAAGCCAGGCTGGCCTTGGGACTCTCAGAAATTCAAGCTCGAGGGCTCGGATCAAAGGCATGCCACCACACCCAGCCACCTTGCTAATCTTAAAGCCCAGACAGGCATGCCAGTTCAGGGGTCACAAGCTATTTGGTGTTTGGAGGAAACGCTCACACTGACCAGAGGGTTGTAAACAAGACAAGAGGCATCTGAAATAGCTGCTCTAGTACCTGCCAGCAAGAGATGAACATACTCTACAGAAACACTTCAGCTATCAGACGACTCAAACAATGGATCCCAAGAAATAGAAATTTCCCCGAGAATCTCACACTAAAAGAAGAGAAACTCTGAGGCTTGGTGCTGAAGAAGGAACCTGTCTTCCAGAAACAGAATCATAGGGTTCTGGCAAGTCATTGGGCCACTTTATAGGATGAAACTAAGGCCCAGGCAATTGTGATCAATGGTTGGCAGGACCACACAGTAACGGAGACTGCTTAGAAGCACAGAGTTAGACTTTAATATCACTTCAAGACCTGAGGATGGAGTAGAGGAGGCCATTGAACACGTTATCTCTTTTCTCAATGTAGCCATATTGAATAAATCTCTTTTTCTGCCTTTGACTAATAATTGGGCTCTTTTGACTTCTAGGATGGATGGCCAAACTTGGTTTCTTGGGGTGAAGATTGTGAACCCAAGTTGGGTAACAATATGTTGACGCAGATGGGACAAAAGACACATTCTTGGAGTATCTGCTACTCACAGCAAGCTGACCCTGTACGGAGAGAAGGAAAAAAAAGAAATGGAAGGTCCATCCAGTGCTGGAGTCTTTTTTCCCTTTTCCCTTCAGCTGGCAGGAACTGATTTTTTTTTTTAACCTCTGCTTTGTGAAGCACAGAAACAAGTTACTTGGATTTTGTCTTGGATGCTTGAGGCAGGCTGAGCCTTGGGAAGTTTCTTTCCCATGGATGCAGCTCAGGCTTCACGTTCCTGCTTGGGCTCTCCAGCCCTTTGGTGACCAGCCGTCTTGAGCTGTTCTCTGCTGCACTAACTCTGCTATTACACTATTTGCAGGACAGGCTCTGTCAATGGGGAAGCTCTTTCACTTGGGGTCTTTGCTGTGTGACAGGAAAGGTTGGGGTTCCATTAAACTATCGGGTTTTATACCACCATCCCTGATGACGAAGGATGCTAAGTAGCACTCTGCTGTGATTTATGTGACCATAAAAATACCACCTTTTAAAATACCTCCTAGTGGGACTTGTAGCTGACTGGTCTTTTACAAACTCAAGACAGTAAGGAGACAAAACTAATCTCAGCCCCCAGAGCACCTTAAGATACCTGAGTAAGAAACTCCTGGCCACTTTTTTTTTAATTTCTTTCTTTTAAATTCATTGTGCACTGAAAATAAAGACTATTGGCATGCCCTTTTGAAATTAGTATGCATTGCATGTGTGAACGAACATGCATGCATTCAAGAGCTCTTCAGGCTATGGAAGAGATAATACTTTTGCATCTGTTTTCCCTCTCTCCCTCCCTCCCTCCCTCCTTCCCTCCCTTCCTTCCTTCTTCTTTCCTTTCTTCCTTTCTCCTTCCTTCAAAAATGAAGCTAGTTAAAATTTTTTTTAAATCAAACTAAAAGGCAAGTTAGATTTTAGTTAGGGTGGCTATAGGTCTATGTAAGCGTTAACTAGTAAATGTTAATGATGAGCTTCCTAGACGGCAGACTTTTTGAGCCTGATGCTTTCAAAGAATTACACAAACAGGAAGAATGAAAAAAATCTTATTACAGAATTTACAAAGCTAGCTAAAATTATAAAACTGTGACTGTATGTTAATAAACATACCTCTAAATAATATAAATTAAACTTTTGTTAGGTAATTACTATGGTTTCATGATAAATATAAGACTTTTGTTAAGACCATGGCATATACAAAGTAGATTTGTCTGTTAGATCATTAGGTTGAATTAACTAAATTTAAATTTAAATTTTATTAAGTTAAAGGAAAGTTACAGGAAACATAAATCCTACCAACGGAGATGCTGAGGATCTGTGGTGCCTTACTCTGTAATAAAAAGGCCTGTTCCATTAGGTCTTACAAAATAATGTAAACTAGTGTCACATTAAACAGGGGCTGAATTAGTAAGATGTACTTTTAATAAGTGGTCAAAATTATCTTTACCCCACTTGTTGCTAGCACCCTATGGGAGCTGACCTGAACTGAAACTGTGGAGCAAGCAAACCCAAGCTACGACCTGGACACAAGCAGTGTGAGCCCTGGAAAATACTTACGGAGGTCAATGAAACACGTGCTGCAGTGGAATGCCAAAACTTGAAATGTACACAAACAGGTCCATCCAGAACACTCAGAAAGCAGGAGCAGCTGGTGCCAAGTGTCCCAAGGGTTCGCTCCCCGCGTGTGTGTGCACACCCACCATGAGAAGTCAAGAAAGCATGACTGTTAAAATTAAGACCAGCCATTGCCCAGATCATGTCCCTCTGTGTGTCTCTTCATAGCTGACTCTACATACAGGCTCCAGGCTAACAGACTCCATCCCTTCCCCTTACCACTCAGAAACCAGAGACGGCCTGACTTCAGTACCAACTGTGGACCACTCCTCCATCTCATGGTGTAGAACACCCTTTCCTGTGAAACCTTTAAGGGAAGGTTGTCCCTGCTTTGCCACCCGGGCCTGAACTCTCCTTAGAACCCCTGCCATTCTCCTGCCTACCCATCTGTCTGTCCACAGAATTAATAACTCCTCTAATAGATCTCTTACCGCAAAGGACAATCTGCCTTACTGTCTTCCTGGAACCCCAGACCTGAAGCCTTTCAGTGACTACTCGGAAAATCACCACTGCAATATTAAGTGATTCCAATAAGAATTAACTGGATAAAATACTAGACAAATAACTTGAAAAAAATAGAGACAGATGTGCAACCAAATCAAAGAAGATATGAATGAACTTCTAAATGCATACAAAGAGAACGCAAGCAGTTAAATGAAATAAAAGAAGTCAATACATGATATGAAAAGGAAATTAAAGAGAAATACTGAAAAATTAAAACTCTGGAAACAAAAAGTTTAATTAATCAAAAAATAGTGGAAGGTTTTACCAATAAAATTGATAAAGTAGAAAACAGAATATCAGGACTTGAAGACAAGGTGGATGAGTTAAAAAACACTCAGATAACTACTAGTGAGAGTATGGACAGAGCTAGAAAGATCTGCGAGACATCATTAAAGGCCAAGCTGATGAATCATGGGCATAGAAAAAGTACAAGCTAAAAGCACAGAAAGTATATTCAATTAGATAATTTCCTAAGTTTGGGAAAATGTAAATGGAGGCAGAGTTTTTATGTCCTGACTACCCAGTCCCAAATAAACACACAAAAGCTTATATTAATTACAAAATGCTCAGTTGATAGCTCAGGCTTATTATTAACTAGCTCTTACTTTTAAATTAACCCATTTCAATTAATGTATGTATTGCCATGTGGCCCATAGCTTTACTGGTCTCTTGCTTTGGAGATATTTGTTGTTAATCTCTCCCAAAACATTACTGAAAGTTCTTTGCTATTGTTCCTTTTTCTGTCCATAAAGAGGAAATTTCAGCATTAGTAAGAGGCACTACAATTTCTGTTGGGTCTATTCCTGCTAATCAAAGAAGTCTTAATTTTCCTTTTAGAATCAGTTTAGAAACCATTTTTACATAGGTCTTTAATTTTTTGCTCTATTTGTGTGGCAAAAATATCCATTCTAGAATGTTATCATCTCTCTGCATAAAAATTCCAGTAGGATAATGGGTAGAAGGTAGAATAACCAGAATACAATCAAGCTCTGGATCCAAGTGATCCACATGTGCGTTTTGTAATTTTTTTCTCTGCCAGAGCCAATTCTTTTTCATCTTCAGCTAATACTTTTCTTGGACTATTTAAGTAAGTCCTTGCCAACTTATAAGGTTTGAAATAAATTACTTAGTTCTTGAGTTGTTAATCCAATTGCGGGCCATAGCCAGTTAATGCCGTCTAGTAATTTTTGAAAGTCACTAAGAGTCTGCAATTGATCTCTTCTGATTTGTACCTTTTGTAGTTGAATTTTTTGTAAACCTATCTTACATCCTAGGTAGTTAATAGAATCTCCTCTTTGATTTTGCAGGAGCAATTTGTAATCCCCAGTAAGGCAGTATTTTCTTTACTTCCTCAAACATTTCTTCTAAGGTATGTACTTTTGGATCAGCTAGTAAGATATCATCCATATAATGATAAATTATGGATTGAGGAAATTGTTTATGAATTCTTTCTAATGACTGTTGTACAAAATATTGGTACAGGGTGGAGCTATTTAACATCCCTTGTGGGAGAATTTTCCATTGATACCTTTTAATGGGTTTAAAATTATTATAAGTAGGCACCATGAAGGTAAATTTTTCTCTATCTTGTTCTTGTAAAGGTATAGTAAAGAAACAGTCTTTTAAATCAATCACTATCATAGACCATCCTTTAGGTAATAGAGAGGGCAGGGGAATTCCAGGCTGTAGAGGACCCATCAATTGAATTACTTTATTTATGGCTCTCAAATCTGTTAACATTCTCCAGTTTCCAGATTTCTTTTTAATTACAAATATAAGAGAATCCCAAGGACTGGTTGATTCTTCAATATGTTGAGCATTTAGCTGCTCCTGTACCAGCTGCTCTAATGCCTGTAATTTTTCTGACATCAAAGGCCATGTTCCACCAAGACAAGCTTGTTAGTTAACCACTGTAAAGGTGGGGCTATTGGTACCTTTGAGAGGTCACCAGCCATTGGGTCCTGTTTATGTACAACTTTAACACTCTGTGACTGCTCTAAAGAATACCTTCTAATATTTCCCCCTGAAGCATTCTCTATGTTATTGTTTGTTTCTGAAATTGGAGGAATATTGATCTGTGTTTTCCACTGTTGTAATAAATCATGTCCCCGTAAGTTCGTTGCTATGTTGGCCACATACGGTTTTAATTTTCCTCTCTATCCTTCAGGCCTATGAATTCGACCCATCTTGTGCTTTGTTTCACTTGAGATTATGTTCCAATCCCTTGAAGCTGAATATTTACATCCTGAAGAGGCCAATTTGGATGCCAAGATTTTGGTGAAATTATAGTTACATCTGTCCCTCTACCTACAAAACCCTCAACTTTGATGCCATTTATCTGTATTGTTAACTTTTGTCTTTGATCATTTATTGAAGTTTGTCAAAATATTTGTTTTATGGCTTCTCCTGAAACTCTTGTTTTATCTTCTGAAGTTCTGCTGTCATCCAGAGCAGTATGGTTTTTTTACAATAGGCATTAGGTCCTTTAATTGCTCTGTGGAGATGTTTCCCCTATGGTGACAGGGAATGATTGAACCAAATTTGACATGGGGGCCTGTGAGAGGCCCCCCAAGGCATTTTCTGATGGCAACAGGTTACCTTGTCTGTCCCTTGTTGATCTGCATTCATTGGTTCAATGTCTGCCTTTGACACATCTTCTGCATACTCCAGAAGGTTGGAGTCTTCTGTTCAGACATTGTTTCTAGGAATCCCCTGCCTATAATTCCTTTTTAGATGACCTTGTTTAACACAATTAAAACATTTGACATTTTGATTTTTCCTTAAGCCTTTGGAAATCACCTCTTCTACCTAAGTATCAACATGGTTATGAGATTCAATATTGACTGTGTATTGAATCAATTCCCCTATGGGTGCTGATCTTATCTTTAAAGGCCCAATTACCCTTTTGCATTGTGAATTAGCATTTTCAAAAGCCAAAGATTCAATTAATATTCATTTAACTTCTGGATCTGATATCATTCCATTTACAGCTGAAGTCAATCTTTCCAAAAATTTAGTGAAGGCTTTTTTTGGGCCTTGTAGAACTTTAGTAAATGGCTCAGTCCTCTATTCTGATTCTTGAATCTTGTCTCAAACATTCAAGGCTTCTGTATGGTGTGATCATCAAATGTAGCCTGACTTTCCACATCAGCACAATGGCCCTCACCATTTTTTGATATTGGGAAATCTGGTAATCTCTAACCCTACCTTGCTGTTTGAGGGCCTTAGCTGCTTCTCTCAAACAACTGTTCCACTGTAACTAAGGATCATATTCCAATACTGCTGTAACTAAATCTTTCCAGTCTTCTGGAGTAATTTTGTTCTGAGTGGACCATGTATTCAACATCTGCCTCACAAAAGGTGGAATGCATGCCATATGAAACTATTGCTTCCTTAAATCTCCTTAAATCTAACATTTATATAGAATCCATTTAACTTCTGTATAGTCTTGACAATACCTGTCATCTGGTAGGCTTTTTTGAATGGTAATTGGATAAATTAAGGTTGGGTTTTTAAATAACCTTGGGCCTCTCCTCTCTAGTTTCATATTGTAATGGTGAGGTTGGTTCTCCTCTGAATTCATCTATTATCTGTTTTAATAAATTTTTCCAAGGCTTGTAACTTATCAGTAGTGGCCTTTTCTAAGGCTTGTATATTTTGAATAGTAAGCTTTTCTAAGGTTTGTATATTATCAGTCACCTTTTTACTCTCTCCATCAGTAAATATTTCTAAAGCCCTTATCTTGTCAGTCAAAATTGTATTATTCTTCTTGGTAATTATTTGTAAGGTTTGCGTATTATCAGTAGTGTTCTTTTCTAAGACTTGTATCTTATCAGTCAATTTTTCATACTTGGTACAGTTATCAAACCATTTTAAAGCCTAAAACATGAGTTACCAGACTGATAGTAACTATGACCAACATTGTATTGACCCCAGCTAAGCTGTTCATCTCCTCAGTTAGCTTTTCTAGCATCCCATCTATAGCAGCAGTGCAGGATCCTAATTCCCTGAATTGTGATATTCCCAATCATTGACCTGGGAAAGGTTTTAAGATTGTCCTTTCACCTTATTCTTTTACCTTTTTTTTAAAAAAATAATATTTATTTATTTATTTAATAACCTAGATTACCATTTAAAAGTTCCCAAGTGACTTACCACAGTTCCAGTCCTCAGAGAATTGGGTTGTGTAGATGTAGTGATGATGTTTGACCAGCGTGGGGAGCAGGCACGGCACCAAGGCAGCTCAAGGTCAGTATGCTGGATCAGACTCTGCCCCACATGGGGTGCCAGATGATAAAGAATCTCAAAAGATTAATTTACCGTTTATTATCAGTGAAATCCGTGCACAAATATCACAAGACAGAATGGGGGATCTGAACCCAATAATAAGCCACTGCCACTGCTGCCGCTCAATCCTCATTGGAAACGGCTGTGTATCCCTCAGCCCAGCCTTTTCTTTCAGTCAAGTCCTTTCCCAATGAAAAACCTGCCTTTGGACCAATACGCTTCTTTCAGTTGGCTAGCAGACAGGTGACAGAATTCCCACAACAAGAAAGAAATGGCCGTCCAGATTTAGGAGGCCTTAAGAATATCTAACAGACAGGATCAGAAAAGAAACCACATTTCCAGCACCATGCCTGTCTGCCCACTGCCATGATCCCTGCCATGATAGTCATGGACTTTAACCATCTGAACCTGCAAGCCCAAAATAAACTGTTTCTTCCTTAAGTTGCCTTTGTCATGATATTAAAGCATTAGAAAAATAACTAAGATATTTTCTTTGCTCTGTTTACTTAACACTTTAACCATAATATGATATGAGAAGTTTCTTTTCTGGTCCTGTCTGTTTGATAAGGCAGAAATGGCCTGGGCTTTTGAAACCTCAAAGGCTACTCTCAGTGACATACCACCTTCAACAAAGCCACATCTCCTAGTCCTTCCCAAATAGTTCCTCCAACTGGGGACCAAGTATTCAAATATATGAGCTTATTGAGGTCTTTCTCATTCAGATCACTACAGAAAGAATATTGAGGTTGGAGAGATTGCTCAATGGTTAAGAGCACTAGCTGCTCTTCCAGAGGTCCTGAATTCAATTCCCAGCACCCACATGGCAGCTCACAATCTGATGTCCTCTTCTGGTCTTCAGGCATACATGCAGACAAAGCACCTGTATACATAAAAAAAATTTTAAATAAAAAAGTACAACAGAAAGATTATTGAAAGTTGCAAGAGAGAAGCACCAAGTCCTAGGAAGATATAGAGAGATATATTTCAAGCTCTGAAACCTCATTGCCAACTCAAATCATTGTACCCAGAAAAGCTCTTCTTTAAAATCAAAGGAACGTGCCAACTAGTTTTATGTCAACTTGATACAAGCTGGAGTCATGTGAAAGGAGGAACCTCAATTGAGAAAATGCCTCCATAAGATCAGGCTGTAGGACATTTTCTTAATTGGTGACTGATGGGGGAGTCCAGCCCATTATGTGTGTACCAGCCTGGGCTGGTTGTCCTGGGTTTTATAAGACAGCAGGCTGAGCAAGCCATGATGAGCAAATCCTGTAAGCAGCACCCCACCCATGACCTCCGCATCAGCTCCAGTCTCTAGGTTCCTACCTTGTTTGAGTTCCTGTCCTGATTTTCTTCAGTGATGGATTAAAGATATGGAACCCTTTCCTCCCAAATTGCCTTTTGTCATGATGTTTCATCATAGTAATGATAACTCATACTGAGACAGAAACTGGTACCAAGAGTTGGGTATTGCTGTGACAGACATAACCATACTGTTTTAGGGGAGGATTATTGAAGGACTTTGGAGCTTTGGGCTACAAAAGCCATTGAGTGTTGAGAGCTCAGTGGGCTGTTCTTTAGGAATTTAGAAAATAAGATGTTGCTAGCAACGCGGATGATAGAGGCCTGGCTTGTAAAGTTTCAGAGGGAAGCAAAGCCTCTATTGGGCCATTCCTGTGAAGAATATGTCGTTGTCTATCCATCTGGAGCTGAAGAATTAGCTGTGATTACCAAGAGACCAAAACCACTAAAGTCAATCCTTGTTTTGCTGGGACAATGGATGATGGTCAGCAGGGACTGAAGAATTAGCTCTGATTAAGAAGATGCCAGAGTCATTAAAGTGAAATATTCTGGGAAGTGTTTCCTCAGAGTCAGCATATGCAAAGTGCATTGAGGGGTGGCCAAGGTTGTACCTTGTGCTGGCAGTCAAACTTGGTCCTGTGTAAAAGTCTCTCAGGTGGTGCTAGTTTTGAAGGCATGAAGGGGTCATGGAGAGCAGCTGAGGCTTGGCACCATGAGAGGCTAGGGGAGGCCATTGGTGAAGGCACAGGCAGAGTAGCAGGGGAAGCCCCAGGACTACAGGGGTCATGGAGAAAAGTTGAAGCAAGGCACCATGAAGAGAGCCCAGGAAAGGCTACTGGTGAAAATGCAGCCCAGTTGTAGTAGAAGATGCCAACATTTTGGATATGCCAGTACCATGGGAGGACCACCAAGAACAGCATAGCTGTGGTATGGAGGACAGTTGGGGCTTAGAAGACAAGCTGTGTGTGCTGCAGAGGGCAGAGCCAGAGAAGTGAATGAAGCCCTTGAAGGAGCCCAAAAGGTTATGAGTGGATCCCAGATATTGGACATTGAGTGATTTACACTGTTGGGGTGTGGTTTTGCTTTATGCAGATTGAGACTGTGCCTTTTTCTTCCCTCTT